>VYZQ01017797.1:89592-138665 GCA_013400655.1 Mystacornis crossleyi
TCACGCCTTCCCTCCTTCCGCCCTTCCTTCCATCCTTCCTTCCTTCCTTCCTTCCTTCCTTCCTTCCTTCCTTCCTTCCTTCCTTTACAAAAACCTCAAAGTGATGCACACATACACACATACAGAGTTGCAAACAACTCTCTCTCCTCTGACAGCCACAGAAATCCACTAACATGACAGAAACTGTGATTTATCTCTGTTCCCTCAAAGACTACTTGAGCCCAGGTGGGGAACCAAGGGGCACAGCTCTCCAACATCCAGGAAAATCCACTGGCCTTTATTTCCAGAGGCTGCTATAATTTCAGCTTGTGTGCTCTGAAATCCCTGGCACGAAGGGGATTAAATCAAGCCTCAGCTTGTGAGTGCACTTGATTCATTCAGTAATCAATCACCCTAAAACATTCCAAGCAAAAAAGGACAGTGTAATTTGTAACTAAGACCAGAAGAAAGGGAAACAAAATCAATATTAGAATATAACTTAGTATGGGCAAGAATTTCTAGCACAGGATTACGAATGGGATAAATACAAACACTTAGAAAACAATTACACAGAACTTTAAATGATCCTGGGATGATCTATGTCAAAAGAACTGCTGCAGATGAAGGCGAAAGCCAAACATGAGCAACAAGAAATAAACAGGAGAGAATGGGAATGTGTGTTTTGCTTTAAAACTATGTTTCCAAAAGTTTAAAACACCTATAAAACCATCTAGAATGTCTATAAACCCACTAAAATGTTCATAAAACCACTACATATTTGTACAATGTATTTCAATGGCTTTAAATTCTTCCTTGCAGCTTTAGAAGAGTGAGGCTTTCCAAAGGAAGTGGTTGTCAAACCTGATGCTTGAGACAAAGAAATACCTTGTTCAGTGGGACACTTACTTTCCTATCAGGTGTGTTAATCTTTGCAACTTTGTCTACAAAGAACAGCTGAAAATCTGTGATTCCTTGGGTTTTGTGGGGGTTTTTTTGGTATGCGTTATTTTCCTCATTTCAATTAATTATCTAGAAGCACAATCAACTTAGCAGGGTGCCTCCAAAAATTCCTACACTGCAGTGCTATACCACTGAGCAGAGTTTAACTAGATGATTTTATTAGGGAGTCAATTAACACTCAGATCCCCCCAAAAAGCAACTAATCCATCTCTTTATTTCACCCCTCTGAGCAAACTCTGCACTGTGAGTCTGCAGTCAACACTCTGTTACATATTGTGGATCCCTGGCCAGAAAAGACTTTTGAAGACATGTAGTCCTGATTTTGAAGAATTATTATTTGCTTGCTCATGGGAAAGAAGCCATCCCTTGTTCTACTCCTTATCAATAGGTAGGGAACAAACGAGGGAAGATGAATTAGAGTGCAGCTTCAAAAAAGTGACTGTGAGCAATGGCACTTCAAGTGAGTGTCTTGAAGTGAGACTGGGGATGGGTTTAAGGCCTATTAGGGGAGATACAGTCTGAGCTGCTCTGGACAAAAAACAGGACAGAAGAGATAAAGGAAAGGGAAGGTGTTTCAAAGGAAAATGCTGCCTTTTGTTGAAAAAAAACCCCAACCAACACATTGTACAAAATCAGAAAATTTTGTAGTGTGCAATTTTTAGTAATAATGCATCATTTACTGCCATGAGTTGGTGCTGGACTTCTTTTCTGTTTCCTTGAATCCACATTTTTTGTCCACAATCAGCTAGAATGGAATTTTTTTTTTATACAGGTTTTATGTCTGGCATCTGTATAATTCTGCTCTGACCTAATGTGTCTGTACAGGGATTGCACCAGAATGGTATTAGATGGCAGAAAATTAAGTTTCCAAGAAGCAGAAATAGAAAAAGAATTCGATTTGGTGGAAAGTGAAATGGAGAAATAGGACGTAAGAAGTGGTGTGAAGGCATAAATTTACCAAGAAGGCACAACCAATATTAGCCTGACCTGGACTAGTGTATGGCCTTGGAATTTAGCCTCCCACCAGTTTGCAGAGGGGCTGGCTCTGTCTTCCATTGCTTCTGGCTTCTCCAACTCTGCAGCTTTGTAGCATCACCTATGTTCCAAGCCAGAGACTGCCCATAAGCTGGTATTGAAATCCCATCTCTCCAGAAATGCTGTCTCTTCTCCACAATGACCTTCAACTTTTTCCTGTAAGGACTTCTGTGCTGTACAGAAATTGCTGCTGTTGAGCTACAAAACCCAAAGGTTTGAAAGGAATTAACCAGGGCTGGAAAGAAGCAAGAAATGGAAGAAGTGTATTTAAACAGAGAAGTGCATAGAAGAATTGAGAAAAATAAGATGGGTTTTTACCAGATATCATATAGGAAAGCAAGTATGTCAATAAATTAAAAAGGCACAACAGACTCAATAATAGCTCTGAAAGGACAGATTTTCAGTTTCTGCTTCAGAACACATACTGCAGAAAACAATCTTTTAGACAAAAAAGTAGCTGAAAGGTCTGAAAAGCACTTCCCAAACTCTCTGGCAACGTGATGAATTGCTGATAAATGGTCTCCAGCTCTAAAATGGTGCACTCCAAATTTGGATTCCCCTAAATGATAAGGAAGGGGATATGAAAATCTAAGCCCAGATTTCTTTCTTCAACTTTAGAACAAAAATCTCATGAAGCCATGATTTGACTTCAAAGAATAACCCCTTTATCAGTAACCACAAGATACATGCACCTAACCCAACTGGTTAGCTGGCACTTTGTGAAGCCAGTTATCCAGGATTGATTGTAAATAGAAAGAGATGAGCACTGCCAGAAGACACATTGTCCCACCTCAATAAAAACACACCTGCAGGGAGAAACTCATCCCATGCTGCCTAATGCCTGAGGCCCAGGTGGCTAGCTTAGATAAGACATGTTTAGACATTTCATTTCTTCACCCTCCAAAAGCTGTCCCATCTTTTCTTGGGATTTGGCCTTGTTTTTCTGCAGGTCTAAATTTTGTCTTTACAATGAAAGAAAAAGCAGTGGAGCTAAGTCCACTTTTGTTTTGCTGGGAAAGGTTCACAGAGCTTGAAGCAGACACAAAGCAGGCAGCAGTATCGATGCCTGGCCAGAGGGATCAAAGCAATGCTTTTACCCCAGCTCTTGGTACAGAGCTGATGCAGAGCAGAGAAAAAACCAAAAAAAAACCCCACAAACCCTAGTTATCTTACTTAGAGCAGCTGATATGAAGCAGTGGAGGACTGGGAAAACTAGGGCACAGTAGGTTTAGGCACTGACCTTACCTGGGTCCTGCTGCAAGGGCATAGTGGGAGACAGGCACATCCCACTGCCTTAGTTGCCATAGGTCTCAGCATCATGAGAATTCAGCCTTTGGCAGCCCTCTCTTCTCTTTGCCCTCCTCTCATCTCATGATTTACTTTCTGACAGTATCATGAGAATTTCTGCCATCCCTTTACCTAGTTTGGGTTAGCTGTATTTGAATTTTGCATGTTATTTACTGGTGACCTTCACTTCAGAAGATATCTGCTTTTTGTTGCCTTGCTATGTAAAGACTGACAGCAACCTTCATCAGAGGATAATTTCCAAATGAGGAAAGTATCCACGTGGGACTGTCAGAAGCACTGAATTGATTTGTGCCTGCACCACAGGTCAGATTTAAACCCATTTTTCTTGAAGACAAACTAGACTGATTTATCCTCAGAGGCCTTACCCTCCACTCTTTACAAGCCTCAAAACCCAGAAAGAAATGATGTATGTGCAGTTAGTACACCCATATCATGTGAGGGCAATTGATTAAATTACATTATAGCTACTGGAAACAAAACAGCCATATGGTGAGCTTTCTACCCCAAAGTAATGGATGCTTCACAGCCACAGCTCTGAACCCAGATTTAATCCCCTGCACGGATGCTGCCCCCTAAATAGGCTTCCCCAGGGAATGATTTCCCTGAGCCATGGGAAAAATCCAAGTTCAGGATGGATAAAATAAGTGTCTAAATGTCAATATACTTCTCTAAAGCTTTATCTGAACTATCCAGAACTCCTGAGTCTGCAAAAAAGCATTGGAAATTGTATAAGAAAAGGATTTGGGTGTGTATGTGTGTGCAGGCACATATGTACATGCTTTTCATTATCTCTTAATTCTGGAAGAGCAAGAAATAGAGTGAGATGAGAAACAGTAACTGTACTCTGTTTTCCTTCATGTGCTATGCACAGTGTTGGCTCTAAAGACATAAAAAATTCAATCATGAGCCAAATCTGGCCTTAAATCGATCAAGTTCTGCCGGCTTCAATGGAGCAATTGCAGAGATGTACTCCAGCCGCTGCTCTGAGCCCACCCATTTTCACACCCTCCCTGCTTTCCAGCAGGCTGTCTAGGCTGCCAGCCGGAGATGGGAAATGCAAAGGTTCAGCGATAACGACAGAATTTACATATGAAGTGGCGTGGGGAAACTCAGCACAGCTCTTGAAACAAAAGAAAATAAAAGGGACAGAACAAATAAGCTCCCCCATTTCCTTATAAAGGGAAGACTTAGTTGGAGAAATTTTGTTCTGAGTGTTTCAGCATCAAGCCAGAACCATCTTACCAGGCTCAGATTTTCTACATATGAGCAAAACTCCCCGTGGTTCAGAAAAGCCCCACTATTAAAGGTAGCTCTGGGAATAGGTATGAGTTGTTCCTAATGAATTAAAAACGTGACAGCAGCTTTGGGATTTTTGTGGTTTTCCTGCTCTTCGGGTCTGACCATGAAAAGCCTCCTAAGCAGAGCAGTTAACCTCAGAACAGGCAATATTTACTTGTACTTCCCAATACTTAAGACAGGAAATGCCTTAAATGTTGCAAATACTGAGGTTATAAAACCATAAATGTTTGCCTGTCAGAGGCACCTGACAAGTTTTTACAACCCTCAGCTGCACGCAGGCAGACTCACCCCAGCACTTGGATTTCCCCCATCATCTCCTTTTCCCCTATTTTACAGAGGGATTCATAAAATCCAGATGTTTTTGTGCATTTTGGTTTCAAGGTTGCTGTTCTACCAGCACTTGTAGAATTGTGATTTGGATTTCATGGAATCCTTTATTTTCTTTTTTTTTTAACTGATGGAGAGGGAAATATGTCAATTTATGTTTCGTTCACTAGATAAAGGCTCAAAGCTGTTCTTCAAATATTTAAAGAGAGAAATTCATCAAGTAACTTTTGGTAAGATTGATTTAAATAACTTATTTTTACAGAATGATATAAATCCATGGAGCATGGAAAATGTCAGGACACAGTGAATGCCACAGAAGCCTCTTAACACCATTTATCCCCAGAATACTATAAAAACTTTGCAGAGGAGTCTTCCTACCCAGTTTCATTGTGAGCTCACTGGCTTGGGTATTTCCAGGCCTGTTCTTGCACAGGCGTCTCAGAAGTGAAATTCAAAGCTGCAGTCTGGTTTCTCCGCTTGGCTGGCCCAGCCTGACGGCAGCCACGGCCCCCAGCCCCAGGGCGGTGTTCCCGGGCACTGAGAGGGGCCCAGAGCAGCCTGCCCAAGTGCCACCACACACGGGCAAGGCACCTCGCCCATCCCACACCAGCCAACAGATCCAAAGGGAGAAGCAGGACCCTGACAGCGATCAGAAATGGGGACAAAAAGCCCCCACGCAGGAAACATAAGATAAAAGGTAATGCATCATCACATGTGCATTTTGGATGGAAAGGAGGCCTTCCCCCAGCTTCTCAAGCCTGTATGGGCATTGAGGAGATGTTTGGCTGGTTTTATATGGCAACACATTGTCCATATGCCCTAAATATGACCACATGCTGGGTGAGGGACTGGCACAGGTTGCCCAGAGAAGCTGTGGAAGCCCCATCCTTGGAAGTGTTCAGGCTGGAGGGGCCCCTGAGCAACCTGGTCTAGTGGGTGGCATCCCTGCCCATGGCAGGGGTGCTGTAACTAGATGATCCTTAAGGTCCCTTCCAACCCCAAGCATTCTGTGATGCCATGATATGCTCATAGAGACCTTATTCTCATGTAGTTTACCCAGTAATGCTGTCCAGCTTCATGTGAGGAGAGAACTCCAAGTCCTGTGTTCAAGGAAGGAAAAGACATCACTAGATCTCCTGATTTACCACTGTACAAAGGAGAGGAGAATCATATGTTAGGGGTTTGTTTGTATCAGTTTGCCCTGTAGCACCTCTAACACATCCTTGTGCCAGGGGCGAAATTCCTTTCAGGGATTTAAATCAGCACAGTCATCCCTAACTCAAACAAATCTGGCAACTTAGGACATAGTTCCTGCCAAGAGGCCACTGTAGAAGTGAAAAAGGAAGTTTCTAGACTTCTTTTTTAACTGTGAGGTGTTAGGAGTGTAGTCACATACCACCTCCGTGTCTAGTGTTGCACTGGGAAGAGGGGTTGGGGTGTCAAGACAGAGTCTGCCACCCTCTTTCCCTCTTGATTTCACGTGGTTATTCCAGCAGCTACCTGCTGCTGGAGTGCCTCCTGGTGCCCCGCTGCTGCAGCAGGGACATGTACTGGCTGGGCATCCTTTATTTTGCTGTCTTTCATCTTTGATTCACCCAACTGGACAAACAATGAATTTAGTACAATTTCCTTGAATCCAAAATATTCCTACTTTTACTATTTCTGTGATAGGGGTAGATTTTTAATAACGTTCTGCCTGAAGCATAAAACTACATATATTTTTAAATACATGTATCCAGCGAAATGTCCTTCAAAATTTTAGAGGATTTCTGTCTTTTCCCGAGATCTTCAGGGGTATCAAAATTAAAAGCTGTAGTATTACCAAATTATATGTCAGTCGATAATCTTTTTGGAGTTTAGGGGAAAAAAAAAGAAAAAGAAACACTATCCTCCAAAGAAGTAAAAATAACTTGGTTAGAGGGAAAAGGGAGAATACTCTATTCTGACCCCTTATCAGTTACATGACTCCACTGCTCAAAACTATGTTACTTATGATTTATATACAGATCACATTTTCGTATAGTTCAGGATTTTTAAAAATGGACATCCTCTTTAAATTCTCAAAAACAATCACTATATAGCAGGCTTGCAACTTTCTCAAGACTTAGCAAAATGTATCAAATACTGCACATAACTGCACATATATAGGACATTTTTTAAGCTTTAAAAAATCCCAAAAATCCAAAGTGGTTCCAAAACTCACTGTCATTGGAAACCAGACTGTAAACAGTTTTTAATGAGTCAAGTTGAGATTAATTTAAATATTCATTTTGAATTTGTGAGTTTTGTCTCTTTTCAACAGCCTCTTGTTACTTAACATAGCAGGAGCTTCCAGATTTTGGGTATCCTCTGTCTTACATGTGACTTTTCTTAGGATTCACTACTGGGTCTCCAGAAAGATAAAAAGGAAGGAGCTTCAGGAAATGCCACGTGTAGCACTACTGAAGTTGGAAAGGTGTAGTAGCCTCTAGCAACTCTCCTGTGTGCTCAGCTCACCACAGTCCCACTGGTGAACTTTCATTAAACACTATGATCCTTAAGTCTTCAAGGCAGCAGGACAGTTTCCTTAGCAGCCAAGGAATTTTCTACCCAAACAAACCAGGGATCCATATATCGTAGTATCTTTCTTTTTATACCAGTTAATGTTAAATACCTCAGAGAAAAGTGTAAACAGTGGTCTTGATTTAGCAAAATAACATCTGCTTTGCTTTAAATGTGTTGAAGACCTTTGACTTCTGCCTTCATTAAAAGAATATCACAGCTTGAGTAGCAGTTCAAACATACATTGCATACGTAAAATACATATATATATTAAAACATACAGATCTTGATTCCAGGTTACTTGAACGTATTTTTACTTTGCATGCAAAAAGCTTCAGGAGGACTGAACTCTGTGCCTAAAGCTGCATAGGAATTTGAATGCTTCCTTGGCAAGGGATAAATAAGAGCACATAATTGAATGCACTGGTCAATCAGGTTATGTTGATATGACCAAATAAAAGCCAGCCAAGAACCGATCTTGAGCCCCACGGGCAGAAAGCTGCCCTTTCTGTGGCAGATTTGTCTTGGAAACAAATATTTGGAATAGTTCGAAGGGGAGCCAGGGAATGATCTGGCTCACAAAGCAGCGGGGACAACAAGAGTGCAGACTCTCTCTCCCTGTGCACTTTTCTTTAGTGGTACAGACATACCCTCAGGATCCTATGCCCCAGTTCTCATACCAATTTTCTGTTCAGGTAGCTCCACAGATTTCACTTCTGTTATTCCTGCCTACACCAGTGCACGCCCCTCAAAGGCCTTAATAATTTTCTTATGTAATGCTAAATCCAATGGAAAGATATTTTTTCAGGTCAGAATGCTAATGCCATGAGGCAAACATGTTTGTACATCCTGGGAACGTAAGGCTTTGCATTACTGATGACGTCCCTATTTCTGTTAATCCAGGTCTTCCATCAGTACCCGGGCCTGGTCTGTTCCACTTTACTTATGTTCTGGAAATGTCTGTTGTTGTATGATATGATTTGTTGTCAGATGACAGAAACAGACTTTAACAAAATTTTCTTTGGGAACAAGAGTGAATCAGAGATGTAACTGGACCTCCACAAAAATATCATCTTTAGAATCTTATGGTTCCCTCACCGATTTGATCAACCCGGTTTATCTCAAAGGGCAACTACCAGCTGAAATGTCAGAGATTTTGTGTATCATTTTGAATCTCTGAAAAGAAAGATTTTTCTTATGGCATAGTGGGGGTGCTGGTGTAGAAAAGCCTATAAATTTCTGGAATTTTAAACAGATATCAGTATTTTTGGAACCAAGTTCCAGCCCTCCAACTGCTGAGCTTGACAGGTTTGTCTTTAAAATTTCTGTGTTTGCTTTAAAGTGTTTGACTGCTGTAATCAGTGGATAAAACAACAAGACTAATGTACAGAAAGAAGCAATGGTGGAAGTTAATGTCTAAGGACCACATTTATTTTTTTCCTGCACATTTCTATTCTATAAGTTAAAGCATCTTTAGTCAGTCATAGTTTGATTCTTTGTCATAAGATGATATGAGTACTTTATATGATGCAGCTACACCAAATTCCTTTTGCTTGATATTTCATAAAGAGATCAGATCTCAAAGGCAAGAGAAAAAAAAAATGGAAATGTAACGACAGATTATTCAAGCCACAATTTGAAACAGAAGTTTTCATTGTTGTTTGTAGATATAAATCAGAAAGAAGTCCCCTTCCCCATGTTAAGGAACCTGCAGATCCTTATCATAGCAGTAGGCTAATCAGTATTTTTAATCAATATTTTTATGGCTTTTGCTCAGTGAGAAAAAAATAAGGCTAAGTTACAGAATGAAACATATTTTACAGTTTATCATTTAAACATGCGAGTGTCTATGGGAAAAGGACTGGAATATGTCAGAGAAAGAATACTTAATTATATATTACATTTCAGAGGTCCTTTCAGCCCATAGCTCAACAGTTCCTAGCTACTCAGTCAGTCACTTATTTTTAGATCTAAATTTCTCTCCATCACACATGAAACTGTTATCTAATTTATAAGGTACTCCATCAAAACTTCCAGTTCTTAACCATGAGGTAACAGAAAGTATCAAATATGTTAACTAAGGACCTCACAGGCAGTTTTGAGGGCCATATTTTCTAGTATTCTGCCTCCTTTATATTTTACTCCCTGTCTTTTCTTTGCAGCTTTATTGTAATTTTGTGTATAGGACAAAGCCTGAGCAATAACTTATGCTGAATAGGATCATGGAATGTCTTGGGCTGGAAAGGAGCTCAAAGATCACCTAGTTCCAACTCCCTGCCATGGGCAGGGACACCTCCCACCAGACCAGGTTGCACAAAGCCCCATCCATCCTGGCCCTGAACACTTTCAGAGACGGGGTATTCACAGCTTCTCTGTGCTGTGGCCTGTTCCAGACTCTCACACCCCTCACAGTAATGAATTGACTTCTAACATCTTACGTAAATCTTGCCTTTGAGTTTAAAACCATTGCCCTTTGTTCTATTATTATATGGCCTTCTAAAAAGTCCCTCTCCAGCTCTTCTGTAGGCCCCTTCAGGTACTGGAAGGCTTCTTAAGGTCTCCCCAGAGTCTTCTCTTCTCCAGGCAGAACAACTCCAACTCTCTCAGCCTGTCACTGAGGGAAAGGTGCTCCACCCTTCTAGAGTATTTAAGGTTATAGAGGGAAAGAAAAATCCCCAACACACAACCCTGGGAGAGCACAGGAACACCTCACACTGTGCAGCAGTGGCCCCCTTGACCAGAGCTGCCCAGGAGCACAGTGAGTCCTGCAAGAAAGGCAGCAGCTGCCTCAGTGCACATGGGAAAAGTGCAAAACCCACTATGTGGTGGCCCTGTACACGCAGTGTTTGGCCAGGGACAGGTTGGAAAGCAGAACCACTGCTTGTGTTCATCATCATAGCCATCCTGGGAAGCTGCCAAATCCCCAGATTCCCTCTGCCCCAGGCACAGCTCCCACTTGCTGCTGCTTTCTCTGGGCACCAGCTGGCTCCAGGAAAGGCTCTCACAAAGGGCCCTCATCCCCTTCAGGCCACCACAGCCACTTATCTGCTAGAGCAGAAGATTGCAAATATGGGGTCATGGTGCAGTCTTTGCTCTGGATGAAAAATTAGCTGGAGACTTTACTTTCCTGTGTATTTCAGTCATCACCAGCAGATGGAAAACTGCTGTATAAACCGTGCCTCCCTTTCCCCTTGCTGATACAGCCCCCTGGAGAAATCTAAAGCCCTTGGACTTGTGCTGATTCTCTGACAATCTCACCTTTGCTTTACATGGACTGGCAACTATACACTAGATGGTGTGATCAAGACCTGAAAATTACTGTCTTAAATCTAATGCTGTGGCCAGCATACAAGTAGACTATTTAATGCCTTTAACAAAAATAAAAAGGCGAATTCTTCTCTGCAAAGTTAAGGCATGTGTGTCCTATTTGGCAATTGCAATACCTTTCGCTAGCAGATCAGCTTTCATTCTTTAAAGCTCTATAAAATAACACAGTAATACCCATTTTAATATTGTAAATAGTATTGTTCAGCTCTCTTTTCAGCAGAGGAAATAAAAGAGCCCATCTTGTAAAAATGGCTCCTTATCACTGTATTTCCTTTGTGACTTTCCACACATTACACTTATCTTTAAACAGGAAAAAAGGTATTCAGTCTTGTAAAATCAATTAAGCTTTTAAGCAATGGAGTAATCTTCTATTTCTTTTGCATGTCCTTTAAAAAATATCCAAGCTTTCCTAACTCAGCTAGCAAACCCCAGCCTGAATCTTCATGCCAAAGGAGAATAACTCAGCTGGCTGCTAAATGGATTTATGAAACAGCCTTTTGTAAAGAAATTCTCCCCCTTATACAATAAAATAACTTTCAGGCTAGTCAGTAGCACTCAGAGATCCAGTGTAGGGAATATTTTATTTATTCATTCCCTTGGCAAAATGAAAAGTCCCTGCAAACTTCAGCTTTATGAGCTGAAGTAAAAAAAAAAAAAATACCATCAAGGGGAGAAAATGTAACTTATACTTGGTAGAAACAAACAAAAAGATTTCTATTTTTTCCAGGTTATTTATACAACTCCTTTCTTCCTGTAAAATCTTCTTAGTTAATTTAAAGGGTGAGAATACTTCTAACATAACTGTCAGCTCCTCTTAGTCAGCCTTGCTGAGAGGAAACTCAGAGTCAGGAGGTATGCTTCATATCAGCTGACATACTTTCTATCTGAGTTTACATCCTGCACTAAAGAATAGGAATGAGCTCAGTGATCTTCTATGTCTTTCCTCTCTTCCTAGCTTTTACTATAAGAAAGGGTGGAATAAGTTTGTAGCATCCTCCTCCCACCCTACTTCTAAGGTAGTAAGGTTACACGCGTATCTGAGGAATGGGTGCTGATCCTGGCTGAAGAACCAGGGAGGGAGGATGGGAGTCCTGGGCTGCAGTTGATGGAAAGAAGGTGGCGGAGCAGGGTGCAGCCTGTGCCAGTCCTTCAGTCCTTCTGGTGGACTGCTTTGAAAAGGAGGAAGATGTCATCTGACAGCAGCAAGCAATCACACCTCGAGACAAGAAGGGGCCTCATCAAGCCACAGCTCTGCCATGCACTGCTTCCCCAGGGCTGTTTTCCAAAGGGCAACCCAGCGTGGAGTAAATACACTGTCCCTGCTGCAAGTTGCCCAAATACACCGGCACACACTCCTTCTTCCTTCCAAAGCTCTTGGTGTGGGTGGAGGTGAGCACAGCAAGTTGCTCTTTTCCCCCACATCAGAAGGGCTCTAATTTTCCAGGTAACTAAAAAGGATTCCTGTAATATTAGTGGTCTTGCTGTGTTTTACTTATGCACCACTTAAATTCCATTTAAATCTGCTGCTTGTTACTTTAGGCACAGAATCAGGCAGATAAGTCCATCAAGCAGATGCTACTGACATTTTCCATTTTGAGGGCTGGATGATAACAACAAGCAGAGGCGCCTATACTGCTGTGAGTAAACATTTTAAAAGCAGCTTCACAAATGCCACCATCTTTCAGCACCTAATAAACAGTTTAGGAGGATGTTGTTGAAGCTGCCAAAAGGTGTTTTAAAACTGGAGTGTCTCACAGGAGTCAAGCACACAGCTTGCACTTAAAATGCCTGTCTCACCTTGCAGATGGATAAAAGAGGCAGACCAGCACTGCCTCACACAGGGCTTGGCACAAGGAGACTGGGGATGCAGGGACAAAAAGAGATGGTACACGACTAACACAAAGCATGCCTGGAAGAACTGTCAGTTCTGGGTGCTGCAAAATGGATTATTTATCAGGCTTGCCTGATCAAACCAGGCAAGGCAGAGGCTCTACAGTCTGGATTTCCTCTCCCCTCTCTTAAGTCAGCAACCCTCTGCTCCTTTGACTGGCCTATGGCAATCCTTTTCCATCAGGTACCACTTCAGTAGGCAAACAACAGTCTCCTGGAGCTCTCTTGGAAGCACACACTACATGATTCTGTCTTATCAAGGACAGAAACCTCCACCAGGTAGGAGGGCACTGGCAGGCTCCTCTGCCCATTTGGGAAATATCTTGGTTCCAAACTATCCAGCTTCAGCGCACGGGAGAGTCCAGGATGTCCATGGGAAGCGCAGAGAATGAAGGCCTCGTAGTCATAAGACTCCACCTGAAGAGCTGCATCCATCTCTGGGGTCCGCAGCAAAGGAAGGACATCGACGTCTTGGAGCGAGTGCAGAGGAGGGCCGTGATAATGGTTGGAGGGATGGAACACCTCTCGAATGAGAAAAGGCTGAGAGAATTGGAATTGTTCAGCCTGGAAAAGAGAAAGCTTCTGGGTGACCTTTAGGCCTCCTAGCACATGAAGGGAGTTTCTACAAGAAAGATGGGAGAGACATTTGGGAGAGACATTTGGGAAGAGCATGTAGTTATAAGTCCGGGGTAATGGATTCAAATTGGAAGAGAGTAGGTTTAGATTAGAAATCAGGAAGAAATTATTTACTGTGAGGTTGTTGAGGCACTGGAATATGTTGTCCAGAGAAGCTGCGAATGCCCCTTCCCTGGAAATATTCCAGGCCAGCTTGGATGGGTCTCTGACCTGGTCAAGTGGAAGCTGTCCTTGCCCATGGCAGATGAGTTGGAACTCAATGATTTTTAAGGTCACCTTCAGCCCAAGCCTTTTATGTGCCTATGAGTACTCCCTTGGGTTAGCACTTGTGCATCAATAGAGACCTGTTATCATGAAAAGAACTGTGTCATTGTAAGATGAGGTTATTATTAATTTTATTGATGTGGGGGTTAGAAGGAATGAATTAGTGCCAAGTGCTTTGAGACAAAACACTACCATGTGTTTCCAAAGGAAAGCTGGGAAAATAAACTTTACAAAACAGTCGAGGTTAATATGAGTTGGGAATTTGAATATTACATTTGATACTCTGGTATTTGAATTGAGGCCAAACTTTGATTATCACATCGATCAGTTGATTAAAACTAGTCACTTGAAACCTGGTGTTATTTGCTGTGCAGGACATCAGAAGATACCGTCTAAGCCAAGAAGCATAAAAAGTTATTACTGCATCTTGAATCCTCATTGCAGGTTTATGCTGTGGCGGTGCCATTTATAAAGGCAGCAGGAATGCCACATTTCAACAGAGCCAGAGTTACGTATGACTGTGAATGTTGTTGACTCATTCCGGGTTATTGGAGATTAACATTTTGGAAACTACAGACATGCAGAAGATATGGTATATGTTATAAGGAACACGGCTGTGCTTGCAAGATTTCAAACTCAATTATGCAGACACAAGAGGTTTAGATAAACTTTTCAGATTGTATCAAATGAACTTTTGGTTGCTTATCTGAACTGACCCTCTGAAGGCATTTGGGATTATTGTGAATGTCATTGTTATTGCTGGAAATAACAGCAAGTTAAGAATTTAGTTTTAACTTTTGTATTTCTCCAGGATGGTTTGCCTGGTTTTACATGGCGAGGGACAGATTCCAAACTCTGCCCATTTTCATTGGTATTTCATTACATCTAAACAGATGCAGAGAACAGTGTCTCTCCAGTGCAAATAAACCACAATTTGAGAAACAGAGCTACATTAGAACCTTTCTGAAGGTGATTTGAACTACGAAAGATTTTTCTTGCTTTTTTAAAAGAATATATTTCAAAAAAGCCACTTCCACAAGACTTCAGTTTCAGGGGCACAATAGCCTTGGTTCATGGTTTTGCTGGGTTTTATTCCTTACAGGTCAGAAACTTCATATATCTCTGTGTTATACAGAAAGAGCATCTGGTCAGTGCTGGAAAGCATTAGGTAGAGATTTTTTTGGTTTGCACACTCTACCTCCTAACCTATATCCAGAGCTGTAAGGCCACTCTTCATTTATTGAACTGTGCCTAGAGGTGGGGCTTTTTGTGAGTGGAGAGAGAGCAGTAGTCTCTGCATTTCGTGTCGTTTAAGCCCTGCAGGAGTGGGAGGTCACAGCAGGGCTGGGACAGCAGTGACTCCAGTCCCCTCTCAGTGGGAAGAGCATCTGACATGAGCTGCAAGCTCAGGGCATCAAGGAGAAGTGGGAGTGCTAAAGAGGAGGACTTAAGCAATGGGAAATGGGCAGGGGGAGAGAGATCTGATGTAGAAAGAAATGGGAAAGCTACTGAGAAAGAAAGGCATGCAGGTGAGTCTTCCTAGAAAGTAAAGGCTTGGTGACAGTAAGGCTGGGGGGTGCATCAGCACAGGGCCATCTTCCTGTTCAGCAGATGCTCTCTGGTCAGGCTGCCAGGGGAAGGACCAGGCATGCACAGCTGTCAGGCACACATCCTCTTTTTCTGTTTTTAGAAATGCATGATTTCAGGACCAGCGCCGTGCTGCACTCAGGCACAGGACCTCAACATGGCACTGCCCTGAAGTTTGCATAGAGCTTTGTATTCTTGATGGAAACTTTCTCTCTGGTGACTTCAGGCCACACTTTACAGCTACTTCCTAGTTGGTAAATAAAAAAAAAACAATATCAGAAACTTGATCCTGAAACTGTTCCTAGTATTGACAGAAACAGAGACTAATAGCCTTGGACTGTCCAGGATCTTCCTCAGGATCACCGTTCAGCAAGATTGACTACAGCCCTTTCAAACTGTGGTGGCTGGGCTCTTTGCTCTCCTGCCAAATGGTAAAAACCAAACCCCTCGGTTGTTCTGGTTTTCCAAAAGACACGAGGAAATACTGTCTGCCACTGAGACTGCACAATTAAAAAAAAAAAACAAAAAAAACCCCAAACAAACAAACAAAAAAACTCATTACCAAAGTAAGTTATCGAAAAAGTTATAAGACATGAAAAAGTAAATGACTGGATCCTACAGGTACTGTAAACTGCTGTAAACTACAGACATAGCATATGGACAGAGCATATGGCCGAATTTACCACATCAGTGCTAACACCCCATTTTACTACAATACAAGAGCTCTCCAATACTGGATTTCAAATAAGTAACCAAATTTCCCAAGGGTGGCCCAAGTGTAATACACATAGTAATATACATATATGTGGTGACCTTCCACAGGGTGTTAACTGACCACCAGCATGATGGATATTCATTTGGCTGTCTCAGCAATAACAAACTACTCTGTGTTAGTTACTGTACTTGAAATATAATGTGGAAATGCAAATAAGCTCAGCCTGGGAAAGATCTTGATCACCTAAACCCTCTTATTCAACCTAAAGCAATCTTCAGGCCTCCAGAAGCCAGTGCAGAGAGAAATCTACTTAAAATCTACAGGGCAAAAATACTTGCACTTCAGCACATAAAAATTCAGAAATGCTTGTACTCTCAGCACTCTGCCATGTGCTAATGCCACCATGTTCATAGCATTCACAGTTCACAGATCTAAGTGTCAGCAACTTAACATAATGCTTACCCGTGATGCTGCATTATTTACAGTAACCGGTGCTGCACAGAAAAATCATGGCCCACAGCTGCAATTACACCTGTCACTCTTGTTTGAATAAAAATGACATCTTGTCGCTACTACCTGCCAGACTTAAAAAAAAGTAAAACTTGCTTTTCTTAAGAGGAAGGGGAAAAAAATTAACCTCACAGCGGTTTAACAAGTTGTCACATGTTGGCTGCCGGTTTGCATGTGCCTGCACAGCTCATGCCAGGTGCTGCTCTTTCACAAGAGGCAGCTTCCCATGACAGCATGGCAGGGCTGGGCTTGTGGAGCTCCAGACAGGACTGGAGACTGTGTGCAGGAGGCTGCTGGGGAAGGGGATCTCTACAGGCAGCTGTCAGCCCTGTTTCTGCTTTACCAATACAGGCAAGGTTTGGGCTCGGTTAATATGAGTATGTTTAAGAATGTAAATTCCCTCCCTGACTTGTGACTGTAATGAGAAATTCCCATCAGTAGCTCAAGCTGAGAATCATTCATTTTGAATCAGCCAGTAAATCATTGCCCAGACAGCTAAAATAAATCAAAATATCTATTTCCCAGAAATATGAAGTAACTCTATTTGTTTTGATGGCAAAATACACACAATAGAATTAATTTCAATTAATGTTTTTTACCTTCTCCCTAGAAATCCTGATATTGGCAAAGACTCAGAAGTAGAAAGATATCAAGACTGTCATTTCCTTTCAGAGAGAAAAGGAGTGTTGACACAAGCTGAAAGGGAGTGGCCCTTTGTAAAGAGGACAGTGCCAGACTCTTTTCAGTGGTGCCCAATGACAGGACAAGAAGCAATGGCCATAAACTAAAACATAAAAAGTTTCACCTCAACTTGAGGAAGAACTTTTTTACATTGAGGTTGGCAGAGCACTGGAACAGGTTGCCCAGGGAGGTCATGAACTCTTCCTCTCTGGAGACATTTCAAACCCACCTGAATGCATTCCTGTGTCACCTACTCTGAGTGACCTTGCCTTGGCAGGGGACTTGGACTAGATGAGCTCCAGAAATAATATTTCTGTGATTCTGATGAATGACTCTCAACCCTGCAGCTCAGACAGGTGTTCAGGATAGCAGTGAGAAACTTCTCCCTCATTTGGTCAGACTGTGGCAGGTGCAAGGCCCATGTCATAGGAACCTAGTGGAAAACCCAGATATAATCATATAACCATATAAACCATCCTCCTTCCACTTTCTCCTGTCTTTGTGATTATAAGAGAGAGAAGGTATCTTGAAGAGACTGCTCCTTTCTGTCTTTCACGGTTCCTGGATTATGCACAGAACATACCTCATTAAACTGAGGGCCAGGCCATCACCAGGGAAGCAAATGGCTGGAGATCACCAAATGACAAGAGTCCTGCTGCTCCTTTATTCTCTTGCCCTATCAACCCTTTGTCTTTTCCAATGTTTCATATGGCATTTCCTCCTTGACTTCTTAATTTAGCTTTGCCGGCGCTGATGAGAAGCAGCCTTGGGCTAGGTCAGCTGGCCATTTACAGTTACTGGCTGCAGCACCACATCTTTGAGTGTGAGAAACAAAGACTGTGGATCTTTCTTTCCAGAAGGGAACACCGGTCAGATGGTGGAACCCATTGTTTTCAACCTCTGTAGAGCTGCAATGAAAATTCATTTCCATCTCTTTGAGGAACCCTATAAACAGAGGCATTTTTTCTGAAAGAAACCTCTTTTACTGACTTTTCTGAATCCTGAGGGAGAGCATATCTCTCAATGAGCAGCTTTATTTTTGGGTAAATCTATCCGAAGCCCAGAAGAACCAGGTGGAGCTTTGCATGAGGACTCCCATTGTGCAGGATGCACACAACAGCTAACTGACACCAAAGCTGGGACTTCACGAAAGGAACTATAGGAAGATACAAAGCACTCAGCCTGTTCTCAGACAGAAACCAGGAACTGCCAAAGACTTGCAGGCTCCAGAACCTCCTCCTTGTGGGCTAGCTCACTCTGGGGTGGTGCCTTAGCTTGCCAGCCATCCGAACTGCCTAAACCACAGGCTACTCAGGTTTGTGTGCCATACACTGCAGCTGCTGCTCCAAGCAATTTCAAACAGTACATAGCCTTGAAGAGCTCATCCAGAGCTGAAACAGCATGGAAATCTGCAAGCATCCATTGACTTAAGAGACCTGCCAAAAGGAGGACTGCCAGGAAGTACCTTGATTTATGACAACAGCAGGTTCTGGAGAACTTTCTATTTTTAACAATTTCCAATTAAGGCAGATGTAACTGACAGTGAAACCTGAATGAAGAATTTGAAAAACTTTGCCTGAAAGTGAACAAGGCATGGTTGAATAAAAGCAAGTGCCAGAAGAGAGACAGAAGAACTCAGAATTGTCCTGAGGTGGAACTCAGGGTTGCCAGCACAACCTGCACCCTCACTGGGCACTACTCTCTGCGTGCGGGGCCCAGGTGCCCCAGTTTGGAAGGGCAGAGGTGTTGGTGAAGGGGGGCTGCCTTGGGAAGGACTCCTGCCCAAAGCTCCTCCTAGCACGCAGCTGGCAGATGCTGATACTGGCCAGTGGGCAAGGTCAAGCTCAGGTCACAGGGACGTCTTGACCTTGATGACACCTACTCCGAGCAGCACTGTGGGCTTCTGTCCTGGGACTGCTCCACACTGTGCTGCAGACCATGTATCTCTATGCAAAGAGCTGTGTCAGGAGATGACAGATTTCATTCTCCTCAATCTGGTCACTGGCTATTTTGGTAGCTGACATGTCTAAATGACCAGATGACTCAAAGCATGCAAAGTCGTGTTTTAGAATTTGGAACAACTTTCAGGATTTTCCTGTTCAGGGCAGTGTAATCCAGCTTGAGGCAAGTGAATGATACCCTTATGTTACAGAGGATTTCATACTACAGGCAAGGAGCAAGCAGGGAAAAATATGCAAAATCAAAGGCAGACTCCACAATAAGTAGAAGATGAATTTGCAGACAACTACAGAGAAAATCAACAGCCATACCTATGTCCAGTATTCAGGAAGAAAAGTAAGATTAAGATAGAAACCAAAACAAGTGAAAATGTTCTGTCTGGTGGCAAAGCAAAACTCTTTTGGATCAAACTAGGCAGATATGTACTTGTTTTGGTTGAAGTATTTAACTCTTGTTGCTAAGCAAAAGCATCAGAAGAAGAACCTGATACAAAAATAGAGATTAAGCATATCTATTTTATCTAGATATCATATTCCTGACATAGTAACAGTTGCCAATGAGCTAAATTTATTAGATATTAATTTTTAGCAGTAAAAACAAAGATTAAGCAAGGAAACACTCATTATCAGCCACCCAAGTGTTTGGTAGAAAACAAATCACAAGCAATGCGGAATAACGAGCCAGACTCATATCTGCGTTTAATACTGCTGTGGGACAATAATGACGAAGGCAGCTTGTCACCTCTATTTCTTCCATGAGAAGCAGATAGCAAACCTGCCTACACTGTTGAAACCAATGTCAGAATTACTGAGGGCATGCAGATGAATATAGACAGGCAGAACAAAACCAATTAATGTGAGAGTCAGCACTCTGACCACACCAAATGAGGCGGTGTTTCTTGATAGTTGAAAACAAATAGATATGAACAGCAAAAATGTTACCAGATATTAGAGGAGGTTGCCCCACTCTATCAAATACAAAGAACATCTTTTTCTCCCCCAAGGTGGTTTTGTTTTGGTTTTTTTTCCACCTAAAATATCTTGGACAGATTAAATCATAGCAAATTTAGATAGCTGAGCTCTACAAAACGATGATAGACTCAAATTCAGCAGGTATGAATTTGAGCAGTGAAGTATAAGTTCAGATGCTCATACCCAGAACTAATCCACTTATCTCTACCTGACCACAGGGATGGTGATACTCAAGAGGACTCAATAAACTACAGACATTTCAGGGACTATTTGAGCATTGCTATTTATATGTATTTGAAGTAGAGTTTTAAGATACACTCAGGCTGATGAACTGTTCTTATTTCTGACTGTACCTTTAAAAAGCCCTCCCTTTGAACAGACTGAGCCTGTTTATTGTATTACACACAAATTCCTGTTGCACTGACACAACTGGTTATAAACCAGGCACTGAGAGAAACCAGCCTCTTTCAGGCTCCTTGCCCCTGAATCACAGCTGAACTGGACACTGACCTTAAAACCTGCATGCTAGTCCAGCAAGAAATGGGGTGATGCAACCCTCGACCCTGCTCTGCATCCCAGCACTCTCCTTCTAGGCTGCAGGGGGGCCCATTGCACCCCCCTCCTCACATCAGCCCCGAGCCTGAAGCTGTGCCTGCCCCTGCCGACGCAGCTGGTGTTTCTGCAGCTGCAGTGGAGTTCTGGGTGGAGAGTACAAAGAAAAGATAGCAAGGAATAATCTCAGTGATTATGTGAGATGGAGAAGGCATTCCCTTAAATAACCTCCTCTGCCTACTGAAGTTATCGGAGCATGCCTTTCTAATGCTGGCTAATGCCAGGTTAAGTTCAGTAGGTTGCAGCTACACAGTTTGTTCGAGATCTGTCCTTAATTGAAAAGCAAGCTTGGGGAATGCAGCTACATGTAATATCTGCAAGGAAAACACATCCATCTCAAAAGACACTTTTCAAAGAGGCACATACAATCTTGTTAACAGCAGGAACCCAAATGGCCATTTGCTCCATCATACACCAGCAGCAGGTATGGCAGGACAGGGAACAGCTGCTTAGTTGCTTCTGTGATCTATTTTGTCCGGATGTTTGCATGCTTGGGAGGGTGGACTGGCCCTTTTGCAGGTCTCAGATGAATCACTCTGCTAATGGACTAGCAAGTGCATGGATAACATTATCAGTGATGCAGACCATGGTTCCTATATTGCCTTAACAGGCCTCCAAACCAATCTGGTAAATTACTTCCATTATAGGATTTAGATAGTATCCCATTACAGATCAAGCTTTTGGTTTAAGTGTCATTTCTTTGAAAGACATATTTGGTGTCAAGGTCTGCTCGGCGGTTTCAGAAGAAACTGAACAGAATTCCAGGCTTCCTTATCTATGCCACAAAATGGTCTCACTAACTAGCAGTCCAAGGGCCGAACCACAAAAGCCAGGAGATTGACAAGAATAAAGTCTGTCATTAACAGAGGAGTGCCAAATAGACCGTTTTTCACCAAAGTCTGCCTTGGAGTCCTGTAGACATGCAAGTCTCCTGGTCATCTACTGAAAAGTGTTTCTACACTGTGTTGGCTAACTCTAAAATTAAAGGCATCATCTACCATTAGACTCAGGCAAGAAAAATAATTCCATTTATAGCCTGCTATTAAAGGAACTGGCTTTTCAGTACCTTTCCAGCAGGTTTACTCCTTCAGATGCTTCAGTGAAACTACAGAACCCATCCTAGATGTCAAAGCACAGCCAGTCTATACTGCATTTATTATTGCATAGTTCCTTTCCTTGCCCTGAAAGCAGATCTAAATAACATAATTTTCCACTTTTACTTAAAAAAAAAAAAAATCCTGCTGCAAATCCAAGCCATGAAAATGATTCTATTTGTATAAAAAGTATAAAACTTCTTTGTCTTTTTGAAACAAAATTAAGACATTTGTGTCTAGTCTACGCTTTTTTTCCCTGAGTTTCTATTAAACAGTTTTACTTTGTAGTAAATAAAAAGAGGCATTTCATTTTAGCAAAATCCTGGCGTATTAAAACTAAAGTGACATGGCATATTAGAGGGGCTTGCCAGTATTAATGATCTTTCCATGATAATTTATTCCATATTTAGTGTTCAGTATTTGCAGAATTTATTACAGCTAAAGCATATGGTGCTGTTTTATTCAAACGATAAACTATGTGATCATGAAAAATATATGGAAATGTAAACATCGTGTCAGGGTTCAGTGTTTCAGAAAGGAGCTGTTAATCCTTGCAAACAGTTTCACTATAATAAGAAGCTCAATCAATTAATGCTTTTGTTTCCTTATGTATTTACTTGGTATTATGCTTCCATTTAGAGTAATTAATTTGGTTATACTACAAATTTATATATATTTACATTTCTGCATAAAGGAATGCATCATTCTTATTTTGATTTGATAAGGAAAAAAAAGATTGGCAAAATCTGTTTAACTACTAAGCTGGGAGCTCAGCTCAATCTCCATTCCACTTGAGGATTGAAAACACAAAGCTTCTGGCTCTACAGCAGCTTTGTCAGGCTTGGCAATTTGCATTATGTTACCCATGATAGCATGCACAAGGATCCATTGCCACGAATGCAATTTAAGAAAACACTTTCAGTTCTTCTTACTCCTTTTCAGGGTTTTCAGGCAGCTGGAATGCCTTTTTTTCCTTTGCTATAGAGATTACTTATTATTTATATTTAACTGAATAAATAGGCATCTTGAAAAGTGATAAACGAGTTTCTAAGAGGAACTTCTCACGGTTTTCCATGCAAAGAGGGAAAGCAAGAGGGATTTTGCTGGAGCATGGAAGGCGAACTTCTTTGGAGACAAGAGTCTCTGTTGAGCAGAGGAGCAGGGAAAGCCAGGGTAGGTGCTCTGGGAGTGCTTTTCACAGCCACCTGCCTGTTCCTTTCAGTGTGGCACTAATCTGGACCACTCCTAAGTGTGAGCTGGCCACTGACGAACCGTGCTCTACGCATTTAATGAGACCACCTGCATAACACTGTAATGTTCCAGCTACGGGTCTTGCAGGAAGATGAAGACACTTGAGGGTGATCGCTGTATTGATTAGTGTGCAGGGCTGGACACTATCCACCGTTAGGCAAACATGGCTCCATCTTTATTGAGGTCAACATTCTATCCAAAGAGCACGAACATTCAGAAGAAGCCAGATACAAGGATTAACCGATACCCACTCGTCTCCCCACTCACCAAACACTGATGTGGCTGCAAGACCCTTTAACTATTTCATCAGGCTACCTGGGGGGTTAATGTTGTGGAATTTGCTCTCTACAAGTCTGATTTCTGTTTCCTTACTGTCTGGGTTCTGGCAACTCAGGCTGACCAGCAGCAGAAGCAAAATGTTCCAAATACCTCTGCTCTTCAGAGAGTGAGTAATCCCAGAAAACAGACAATCTCTATCTGTTGCCTTTGGGCAGAAGAATACTGATAACGGTACACTCGGGAGTTTGCTCCAGGGCACAAAGAGAACAAGGTATTAACTTGCAACTGAACCAGGGCTTGCAAAGCCAGCTAACATTTCACCACCACTGTGGAAGCTCTCTGATTGCAGATGAGTCACGTTCCTTAAAAGAACAGATTTTATCACCAGGAAGATGGGGAAATCTGGGTGTCTTTCTAAGAAATCACACAGATTCTGCTTTGATCCAAATGGAAAACTCAAAATTGAAAACTGAAAATGAATCAAAACTAACTTTAAATTCCATACTGGGTTACCTGCATGAAAAGGTGAAAGTCTGTCTTCTGCAAGTCAGGCTTAGTGATCTAACTTATTCTTCAAACTTTAAAGTCTCTGAGACTGGGGGAGTTGTGATGCCCCATTTTGTTGCCAATTGTTTGTCCTCAACACTATGCAAATTCAGCATGAAAATTTATTTCTGACAGTCATTTAATTTATCCCAGCCATTACCCCTGCCTGCGTGACTGACATTTATTGCCTGGTGTCTGGTGAGCAGTGCTGGGAGCCAGGAGACCTGGTGTCTGTAGCTGATACTATCTTGGGTTAGTCACTTCATCTCTTCTATTGCATTCACTTAATCACGGTCATCATCTTCAATTGAGCTGATTGAAGGGACTCTATTATTGCAGCTGTTACACCCAGTACAACAAGGCTTGAATTATTTTCAGAGAACACAGCAATGCAAGACTGTGAATTATTAGGTAGAATGTCTAACCTAAAGTATTTGGCAGCTACAGTCACAGAGCTGAATGTCACACCACCCAGGTCTTTTTTCCACCCGGTCAGCACTGTAGGTAAGCAAAACTTTTGTTGCCTATACAGAAAATATGTGCCTCACCCATGGTGCTGCAGAAATTGAGTGGAATGGGTGGTTCATTCTGCAACTTCTTTGATCATTACAATCTTTTTCATGAGTCTTATCCAAAGTCCAGTGCTGATGGCTGGTGGCTTGTAACTTCTCTCCATTCCCTTTCTAAGTAGAAAAGTGTTCTCCTAGTTCGCCTAACTCAGTGACATTTCCCCATCAAAACTATTGGAAAATACATAGCAAAGCTGACAGAGGAAGCCACAAATCCTCCTATTTACACAAATTTGCATCATGTAAATACCCTAGACTATCCGTTTTCCTCTTGATACCTCCAAAGAGTGCCCAGTTTTACCTCTGAAACTCCTGAGAAAAATCAAGATGAATATTTAGTAACAAAGAAACTGATTTGGAAAACATTAGAAGCACTCAATGCAATTCCTTTCATGCAAAATCAAACTTTAGTCAGAGGTCTATTGCAAGTGTTAAAAACAGGAGCGCACTCCCGGTCCTAAGTGACTTCAGCTTTTATTGTGTGGCCTAAGGCACAGGGGGTTCGCGGTTAGAGTGCAGATGCTGCACAGCCGAGGCTGGGTCTTCTTCCTCGGAGCAGGGATGCTGCAGGGCCGATGCTGAATTTTCTTCTCCGGAGCAGGGGTGTAGCAAAGATGTTCCCGATGTTCAGTGTCCAGCAGCATGCCCCAGAGACCTCGATGTACCCTTTTTATACTGTTTTTTGTCCCTTTGGATTGGTCTCTGTTTGGACCCTTCATTTGCATGAAGGTCAAGGCATTGATTGGTTCTCAGGGTTCGCATCCAGGCTGGCTCATTGGCTTGGAGGGGTGGGATGCACTTCACTTAGGTATAACATGGTAAGTTGAATACCGTATTTCCTTTAACTTACAAACTCTATAGGAACAAAACTTTTTAACAGTATACGCGTTATCAACATAACAAATATTAACTGTCTAACAATACTACCATTAACAGTATAACAATTTCTAAATTATTTTTGACACAAGTGTGACATGGTTAAATAGATGCTTTATGTCCTTCAGCCACTTAACACTAAAAATCCTAGAAGGAACTACAGGGCACCTTGAGAGAATTCCTGTACCAAAGGCATTTAGTAGTTTTCATTAGATAGTTTTCATTAAACATTAGATAGTTTTCAAGCTCTTTTTCTTACAGATCAAAGATAAGAGCATACTAACATTTGAAACCGAAATCACATGGGAATTCATGCATCTCTTGGAACTACTGCATTTATTTCACAGGGGCTACAGACAAAGAAAATATTCCAAGTCCTCTAGATCCTTGTGCTAATACATTTCCATCCCTCGTGTAACAAAATTTTCAGACTTCCCCTAATGATCTAAATATTACAAGAACCATTTATTATTTATTGAGCTCTAACCATGTCCTTGACACAGTGATTCATGAAGACCTCTCTACCTAGATGAGTCTCTGAGGCAGGAGCTGAGACCTGCTGGAAAATCATGGGCAGGGGGCGATCAGAGAGTTCCTCTCTGCTGCTCTTCCTGCACCACCCTTAGCCTGGGTATTGAATCCATTATTGAGCAAGTTGTCTCTAAAGTCTGTCCCATTGGTGTCCAGTTCTCTGCTCATAGCAGGCACTGTGGGGAGACACCAGGCTCTCCCCCTTCCCCGGCACCATGAGGCTGTCACCTCCACTAGGCTTTCAGGGGTCCCAAAGCAAACACAGGATACAGTCTCTAATTTGCCCCTCAGTCCTCAAAACTACCAAGTGTTTTTGAAGGACTTAGTGTTGCAGAAGGTAGGTGTGTAAAGGCAGATGTGCAGAGGTAGGTAGGTGTTCCACTGAAGAAGGAACCTCGAGTGACAGCTCCTTCCCTGCATCTTAATGCTAAATTTTAAGGCGATTTTTGCCCTGTTGTAATTCTGTAGCAAGCATAACTTAATTATTTTGCCAATTATAGTATCAGGGAATATAACAACCATTACGTGAATGGGTGTTGAATCAGCGCATTTTCCACTCCACAGTAAGCAACAGGAAAGAGAACGGAAAATGTATTAACAGAGAAAAATCTAATAAACATAATGCTACCTACAGATATGTGCTATTTAATCTCATGAAAGGATTTTATGCTTCTGTTCACAGGGAAATATCAGATATCATCTCACTGAAGGAAGCAGAGATCCCAATGTGCAATTTCAACATCAGGAAAATAATATTTTTATTTTAATCTCTGCGTGTGAACAAAATGTCTTTCTTGATAATTCTTAAACGCTTGGAGGAAATAATACTAAGGTTTTAACACATTTTAGGTTAGATCCAAGTGGAAAATGCTACCATCGACTTCAGTCTAAGCAATCCAGACAAGTCTGTGAGCTTCACTAGAACACACAATATCTTTTGTTTGTCTGTTCCCCATCAGTCACTAGAGCTCAGATGGGGAGTTACCAGCTATTGCCATACAGAGAGTGAGGATTTCTCTTCATGAATTCAATTAAAACACACCTGCCATACTTTCTACTGTTATGGAAAGTCCAAGACTTGACAAATTCCCTCCCAAAATCTAATATTTCAGTCCCAGGAAGTATATATCCAAGAACAATGAGTTGGTCAGAAGTTGTGCTGGAAAATGAGAAGGGGTAAAAAACCCCATACCAGCTTTAATTGTCCTCTCTACACCTCAGCCTGGGGGCAGAAGGGAGGCAGAAAAGTGGAGGGCTATGACCTTTAGAAAATAAGGTAAGTAAAAAACGCCAATAAAATTCAAAAGAATAGTGCTTTAGTTGAAGAGGCAAATGTTTGTACCCAATCTGCAGTCACATGCTGCTCTGCAAGTGCTAAATGTCCTTTCATTATAACCAGTTACTACAGCTACATGTGATATTGATTATGTTAATAATCGGGATAACATTTTGAAGAGGAAGTGTTAGATTTTCTAACAGTGATTAGTACATTGATTGTGATTGGCTATACAATTACAGAGATATTAAGGTGGTATTTGATTGTTTAACACAGCATTTTATAAGTTGGCAACTATTTAGGACATCAGTGAGCCCAAGTTGGAACTTTCAAACTTGTAAAGTGCATAACATTTTCTAAATATAAAATTATCAACATTCATTTACCATTCAAATAGAAGTTCCTCCATTCTTTTTACTGGAACTGAAGCCCACAGCACACATCCCTGTCTAAATCTATTTATGAACAACATCCATATTTATGGTAAATCCATCCTCTATCACCTGAATATGTATTGGAGGTGAATATTCATTATTATTTTTCTTTGACACAGGAAAAGATACCCTAAAAGCCATATATTATGTAGTTCTTATCTAGATACTACTGATGTAAATGGGAAGGGTCTTTTTATTCAGGGTTTTAATGCAAATCCAAAATTGGGAACTTTGAAGAGTTGAATTTTTCATTATTTTAGGTTATGTTCTTATTTTCACTTCAGAGATCCAAAATAAGAGCTGATTAGAGCGTTCATCAGAAATTTTTACTGCAGTTGGAAATATCCACTTGTACAAGGTAACATTAGACATATAAAGCTATAAATTCTGATTTTTTTCGGAACTACACCTGGATTGTACATGTGTTTTTCTCATGAAAAATGGCTGATTTAGTAAAGATTTTGAGATACATCGGAATCAGGAATTTGTTTATATTTAGCACTGATAAACCAGTAGAACCTTATTTTTAGTGTTTACAAAAGGCAAGAAAAAGATCTGCTGTCACATTGCAAACACCACCTATTTCACATACCTGCAGCTAGCTGTGTTGGGGCAGGTAAAACCAGTTTTATCTTTTTTATACACAGACACATCAGGCATCCCTAAAAGATGAGGAAATCTTCATAAAACAACCATATCTAACTATATTTTCAAAAGAATAAGTTCATAGTACCATAACCCAGGGTGTCTCCTTCTTATGGAATTAAAAATGGCTATGTGAAATGAGTCTCATCTTTTTTCAGAATGTACTATTATGCCTCTCTTGCAGTTGCTCCTTCTTCTGGGCCACATTTAACATAGTGACAAGTGTTTCACAGCCCAGATTCACAATGCAGAGTTTTGACAACTGCTGTACAGGTCCCAACAGATAAATTTCAGGAAACTGACCAATCTCTTTCTCTTTTAACCCTGATTACATCTCGTGCCCTGAACAGCACAAGGTCTCAGAAAACACATGATGTTGCAAGGGGGACAGACACCAGCAGCAATGAGGGAGAGAATGTTGACCAGGCTCAGCCAGAGAAGCCTGTTCTGGCAAAGCAGAACCACAATCCACACAATTTCTGGAAGTCATCAGAAAACTGCCCTGATTTGGGAGCAGTTCCTCCTTTTTGATGGTGTCTCCCTCTTCACCCTCAGCAGCACTTTGAATGGTAAATGGGATGGGACAATCTCTGGGGCATAAGAAAGGGCAAGGAGGTTACACTAACATGGGTCTCTGGTCTTTTGAAAATCACCAGGCTGACACCTGCCACCAAATGAGGACAAGAGATGATGCTTATATAAAATTTTACACTTTTAACAACTTGTCCCCATGCACAGCACATAAACCTGTCCTCTCTCACATCCTCTTTAAAAATGGCAGTTCTTTGTAGAGTTGAAAAGGAAAGATCATGGAGAGCAGATAGTTTATTTCAAAAACCTGTCCTAGCTATCCAGCAAGAGACAGAGTGAGCCATCTGGTAGGATTTCAACTGTTGCAAAACAAAAATACACCAGGAATAAATTTCATAAATTAATCAACTAGTGATCCTGGTCCCCAAACATAACAAAGTAAGTGACATAAAGACATAAAAGTATATTTGGGGAAAAACTCAACTGTGAATTCCGCCTGAGGCCTTGGGTGTTTTTTTAAAGTCCCCAGTACCCATGCACTGAAAAACACACAACTGTAAGTTCAACACAAACTTCCCCACTCCAAACAGCCCAAGCTGTTGCAGAAGATGGAAAAGGGAATACTATTTAAAACTAATTTCAGGAAGAATTACTGTTGCTGTTATGCATTGCTATGAAGCAACAAGAGTCCTCTTGCTTGTGCAGCACTTTGTGATGACTCGAACATCATTGCTTTTTAAGCTGATCTCAGCAGCCTTTGCCAGGAGATACTAATCAGTCCTTAGCTGTTCCACTGTATGCTGGTAGAAAACATAACCATGACTAGATGAAAACAAACCTGCTCCACTGGCAGCTTGCGCTCCTGTATGCTGCAAGGACAGGTAACAGGCATCTCTTTCATCCACAGATTCTCTTTGCTCTGAATGAGGTAAGTTTCTTTTTTAAAATTTTTGCATACACTAAACATGTGTGATGAAGTTCACCATTAATACATGAGAACCAGCGGATGTTTTATACCACCTATTCTCTTCCTTTTGACAGGATCAACACCACTATAAATATTTGAGCTCTTTACATAAGAAAAATACCCCAAAAAAGCAACAAGCCCGTGTTATACACAATGGCAAAGTGAGATTTTCCTAAGCTTCAGCACTCCTCCATGATTCTGCTTGGTGCTTTGCTGTTGAAAAGCCATCAGATGACTCCTTTTGTTTCCTTCTCCCAGTCACCACATCATCTTTGTTATGCCAGATACTCCTCAATGTGCATCAAGAGGCAATAGCTCTTGCTTGTCTCAGAGAGATGCAGGCAAGCTGCTCTGCTAAGAGCATCTTAAAATGTACCATGGTTTCAGGGTGGAGTAAGAAAACCCAGTCCCTCTCAGAGGAGCCCTAGGCCCGTGTTGGGGTGGCTGGCTCCAGTATCTGCTTTGGATGGTAAGCCCAGACATGGCCCATGCCAAGCCTGGCTGTCTGCAACCCAGCCTGGCTGCAGAGGGCCTTGAGCTCCATCTCAGCATGGTGTGATCATGTAGGAGCTACTGTGGCACCTCCGAAACAACCACCAGGCTGAAACACCACTGTCCACTCTGTACAACAGGCTGTTTGTTTAAGAACAAGAAAGAAATTATGCCTCAAGACTACAGAAGTATCACAGGCCAGTGGCCTGCACTGGAGGGCTGGACAATCCTCTCTCCACTGCTGATCCTCTCGGCCGCTGCTAGGTCTTCCCGGCTCCATCAGCCATATTTCTGGCCAGGTGCTCGTGTACACCAGCTGCTTTCTCTTCTCAGGAGATTCCATTAGCTTGGCCACAGCAGTACTTTTGTTAAAATTACACCAGATCCAGGTAAGTTGTCTAGTTTGGTTATACACAGACATCAGTAGGAGCAGGACCCATGACTGTGCATGGGAGAGGTAACTGCTAGGTGCTGGGGATTTAAAGCATAGAAGAAAAGAAAATGTGGAAAGCCACTCTCACCTACCTATGATTTCCTGATCTCTCTTCTCTGCTTTTTTTGTAAACTACAAAAAAGCACATCCTTCAGGAAACGATGATAGAGGGAATTCTGGAGAACATTTTTACTGTATAACCACAGTGTACCAACCAGCCAGGAGATTGCACAAACTATGTGCTCAAATAGCACAATTTGTTTTTTTCTGAGCACATGTCAAAGTCAGCTGTTGCATGCTCATAGAATTTCTAGCAGTAAGCTTCCTGGTGTAAACACAGCCTCACTCACACTGAAGTCACAGGTCATACAGCCTTCTGCTGGGGGTTAAAGCCATACTGCAAAGTGGGAAAACATAACAGAAGTCAGACAAAGTGCATGACGATTTACTAATAAAATGACAGAGGCATGAGAAACTCATAAGCATGGTAACCAATTTACTCCATATGGCTCAAACAGTGTTAATATTTGGGATTATACCACACAAAAATGTATGCAAGTCATATCAAGAATTTCCTCCCAGACCACTTCCTAGTAAACAAAGATTTTTTAAAGAATTTTCTACTGGGCTAAGCTCCATTTCCATCCAAACCACTAGCTCTCCAGTTTAACTCTGATGGGAGCCAAATCCCACCCACCAATAAATCAAAACTTTATTTACGAAATGCAGGATGCTAACACTGATATCTTTGCAGCCACATGAAATCATGGCTGCTGTGGAATGAGTGAATAAACTCAGAAGTTTCCAAACTATACAGAACCTCAAATAAGAGACAGTTCAACACAAATTATCTCATCATATGAATGACTTCTCATCAAATCGTGGTTACAAATGCTTAGGTAAGGGTATCAGCTTGACACTAGTGCAGTGGGGAACCAAAAGTAAAGAAATCAGAGAAATCAAACACCAGAGAGGGAAGAAAAAAAAAGAGAACAATAAACTCTGGGCATGCTTTGCATTCTTTTTAAAATCAGAAGCATTTGTCTTTCCTGCAGCAGCAGGCTCATCAGCTTGGACTGCAAGCCTTCTTTGCCATGGTGAGACAGGACTATCAGAGTTAAGGAAGAGAGATAACACATAAAAATGGAATTCGTCAAGTAAACAAACAAAACCATAAGAGGACTAAACTTATTTCAGTCCAGAGGACCCTACTAACAAGGTTCATCTTATCTCTACAGTCTTAATAAAAGCACAAAAAGACAACTTATTCTTTTTCAGTAGACACTGAAATCACTCAAAATAAATGGTGGCTTGGTTGGAGATAGAGCTATTGTGGCTCATAATTACATACAAAGAAAATGGATAGGTCTACCGTGAAAGCTTTCTACACTGAGTTAAATGTAATAGTGAGGATAATTACTTTGTTCCTCAAGTCTTTTCCACAAAGACAAAAATCTTGCCAAGCTTGAATTTGATTCTGCAATTTTTACTATCTTTTAAGATAACTCATTTCTTCCTGCTACCTGCCACCAACCAATACATCTCAGAATTTTTAAACAAATTACTTAGGGGGACATAGCAACTAAAAATAACCCTTTTTATTTTTCTTTCTTCTTTTCTTTTCCCATCTCTCCTTTTCAGTACTACTTATACTACAAGTAACACTAAAGATAGAATCATGGGATAGTTTAGGTTTAAAGTCTATGTAGACCACACTCTTTGCTATGAGTAGGGACTTTTTCAGTTTGATCCAGGTACTCAGCACCCCTTCCNAAGTTTTTCAGGGAGGGGGCATCTTCCCCCTCTCTGGGCAACCTGTTCCAGTGTTTCATCCCCCTCATCATAAAAAAAAAAAAAATCATTCTCCATATCTAGTTGTAATCTACCCTCTTTTAGTTAAAAACCATTACCCCTTGCCCTATAGCAATAGGCCCTGCTAAAAAGTTTAAGTTTTGAAAGACTGCAGTGATGTCTCCCTGGATCTGTCTCTTCTTCAGGCTGAAATACCCCAACTCCATCACGCTTTCCACATAGGAGAGGTGTTCCACCCCTCTGAGCAGTTTTGTGTGCCTCCTCTGGACCTGCTCCTACAGGTCTTTTTTGTACTGAGCTCTAACTGGAAAACTAATAAGAGGGAGAACTGAAAAATGATGTTAGGTGAGAAAGGGAGGAGGCTGGTGTGTGCTTCCCCTTATATTTACTTTTGAAAAAATCCCGCACAATTAATTTGCAGAGGGTTTTTTTTTTTTTTGTCATGAACATATTAATGTGATTGAAGTTGAATACAATAATAACAACAGTAACAGTCTTTTCCATTGCTCCCTATCCTGAAATCATTTAGTTACTTCCTCTGTTCAACATAGGAAGCTCTGGTGCTGCAGCAAGGAAAATAAATTTTTCTTTAATCTTATGGTTAACAGGGGTTGATGTTGAATGGTGCACATGGGAGCAGCTGAGGTCAGGAACCCAAGGCATCTTTAGAGAGGCATCTGACAGAGACAATGCCTGCCAGTTCTTTACTCACAGTTAGTTCTGTAGTACATAATTAGAGGCATTTCCCGGCACCCGTTACTTGGACACTACAGACCAAACTCTTGGAAAACTTTACCTCCAAGACAAAACACATCCAGGAACCTTCTGGTGATTTGTTGACGTGCTTTATTTCCGATTTGGAAATTTAAAATATGACTTGGTACGCAATCCTGCCAAGTGCCTTTCCAGGCATAAACTATAAGACAACAAAGACAAAAGAGCTTTGTAGCTGGATCTCACTATTTTAGCCAGGTATCCCGAGGAAGCAAGACCCACATGATTACAAGAAGGGCTATATATATATATATATACCCATGCCTGTGCACCCACAAACCTATGTGTGTCTATTCCTTTTGTTCCTTTCCTTTACATCCTCCCTGTCATCTTTGAGACTTAATTTCTAACACAGTTTGTGGAGGAGTGAAGTTCATGGAGGTACCGATCCTGATAGAGGATCCTGATAGAGGATCAGAGATACTGATCCCCTAAAATGAAGCAAAAAAAGGGTTTGTGTAATGAAAAAAATCTTATAGAACCCCTACTGAGGGAAAGGTGGTAGTGTCATGTCAGAGAATATTAAATACAGAACCACAAAATCATCAGGGTTTGAAGAGACCTTCAAGACCATCTAGTCCAACTGTCAACCCAGACATTATCACCCCTAAATCCTATCCCCAAGTGCCACATCCAGACACCTCTTGAACACTTTCAGAGACAGGGACTCTACCACTTCCCTGGGAAACTCATTTAAATGCCTAACCACACTTCCAGTGAAAAAATATTTTCTAATGTCTAATCTAAACCTCCCCTGGTGCATTTTAAGGCCACTTCCCCCTGCCCTTTTACTTAATACATGGCAAAAAATCCAACCCCCATCTTGCTATGCTCTCCTTTCAGGCAGTTGTAGAAAGTAATGAAGGTCCCCCCTGAGCCTCCTCCTCTCCAGGCTAAACAACCCCAGCTCTCTCAGCTGCTCCTCATAGGACTTGTGCTCCAGACCCTTCACCAGCTCTGTTTCCCCTCTCTGGACATGCTCCAACACCCCAATGTCTTTTTTGGAGTGGCCCAAAACTGAACACAGTACTTGAGGTAGAGCCTCCCCAGTGCTGAGTACAGCAGTGTAATCACTTCTGCAGTCCTGCTGGCCACACTGTTCTTGATACAAACCAAGATGCCATTGGCCACCTGGGCACACGAAGGCACATATCCGGCTGGCTGTCAACCAGCACCCCCAAGTCCCTTTCTGCTGAGCAGCTCTCAAGCCACTCTTCCTCCAGCCTGTAGTGCTGTATGGCATTGCTGCAGCCCCGGTGCAGGACCTGGTACTTCACCTCCTTGAACCTCGTGCAGATGCCCACAGCCCGTTGTTCCAGTGTGTCAAGATTGCTCTGCAACGCCTTCCTATCCTCAAGCAGATCAACACCTCCATCTAACCTGGTGTCATCTGTGAACTTAGTGAGGATGCACTCTCCCCTCATCCAAATCTCACTAAAGATGTTAAACAGTTCTGGTCCCAACACTAGCCCTGGGGAATACCACTAGTGTCCAGTTGCCAACTGGATTTAGTTCCATTGAGCACCAGGGGCCTGCCTACCCAGACAGTTCTGCACCCAGCAAAGACTACACCTGTCCAAGCCATGAGCAGCCAGTTTCTCCACCCAGCCTACACAAGATATCCTTCTTGAGGGAAAAATTTGAAGAAAAAAAAAACCCACTGTGCATCTGCCTTTTTTTTTTTTTTCTTCTAAATGCTTGCAGTCCTGACATATGGCCTCTCTTTAATTCTGGTGAACGTGCATTCACTGATGTATAAAATTGACCTCAACAGCACTAAGTACTTGAGCAATGTGAGCAACACAACCTAGGATGCACGTTAGTAGAGTGGACAATTGCCATGAACATGTTACCTCTTCAACAGCTGGCTAAAAACTGTCAGTTTATGTGTTACTGGTGCAGGAACAGCTTCGTCCATTGCTGCAGTGGATTTTGAAACAACAGTCTTGCCATGAGCCACAAATGGCAGCAGAACATGAACTGACTTTTTAAAAGTGTTTTTGAAACAGGAGCCCAGGCTTTGTTCGGACACAGAACTAACATACCTAAACCCACCACTCTACTGGAACACCACTGGACCACATTCCCACAGAGGGATGGTAATAACTGCACACCTCTGGCATGCCTGGCTATGCTGCCCAGATGTATTCAGCCTTTTTTCCCTGTGCAGAGCATGTGGAGCAGAAAAGGTGGTTCATATGCTCGGTACTAATTCTCCCCTTCCCTCTGTAGGCTGTACTCTATAGCTAAACAAGCAGAGGAATTAAGTCAGCAACTAATGACTGTCAGCCTGGGAGAAAAGGGGAATTGGAAAGCAATTCACGCTTGAGGACACAGACATAAATTACTCAAATTACTCCAGGTAAGCCACACACAGCATGTCAGCAGCTCCACAGGATCTCCCTTCGTGCGTCTTCTACCCTGCTGCAGCCTGTGGCAAAGGTTCATTTATCCCTTTGTCCCTGCAAATTTCTGAAGCACAAATACCTTCAAGGACTGTCTCCCTGGAACGATGCCACTTAAGTAACATCTGTAGCCCTGGAAGAAATCTAACTATGTGTATTTCCTTTTCTCCTTAAAGCTGGATCTATTATGGGCTTTTATACAGTACCTACTTTCCTTGCACTCACATAATACAGGCTTTTACTGTCAGGAACCAATGCATTAGCAGGGAATAAGAGTAATTTCACCTCTATATGTTTCTCTATTTACATCCATTTCTTTAGCAAGAATACAACATTCCCATTTGAAAGCAAAAAGATAAAGCGTTTTCAGGGAATGGGTGTTTCAAGTATTTCATTTCACCATTACTACAGAAGCCTCTTGTGATTCTAAGGACATATGTGCAATACCCTGACTAACCTGTTTCAAATATTTCCTTATTGAGCTGATACAGCATGATCATGGAAACAAGGGCTTCTTGTCCATTTTACGGACATAAACAAAGACAAAGAAAGCAAAAGGCAGAATTTTGAGTTCAGGTTTAGACTTTAATGTTTGCAAACAACAGTGAAATGTGCTTTTCTGAAATAATGCACAGTACTAAAAGGTGGCGCTTAATTACAGATGTGTTGTCCAAGTCCCACATATTTGTGATCATTGTATATTATGTTAAAATTAAACAATACAGCTTCAGGGGAATCAACTGTTGAATAGTTTTTGTGCTTAAAGAATACTTACAGAGAAAGAAGCTTTGAAAGTTTTTCTCTTTTCATATCAGAGCCACTCTAAACTCAGTGTTTAACACATATTTTATAATTTTAAACCACTGCTTTATGTTTGTCATGTAAAACCAAGTATTCTATTTTATACTGCTGCGGTTGATCTAAGAATCTAGAAAATACCTTTAAACAGCTAATATGCAGTTACACTGGGAGTCACCGAGAGTTGGCCAAACTTCTTCCAGTTTCTCTTTTATTTGTTGTTTTTGGTTTTTTTTTTTTTGTGTTGTTGTTGTTAGTGTCTTTGTGGGTTTTTGGTTTTGCTTGTTTTTTGTTTTTGTGGGTTTTGTTTGGGGTTTTTTTGTGTGTTTTTTGGTTTTTGTTCTTTTTTTTTTGGTTGGTTGGTTGGTTGGCTTTTTTGTTTTGGTTTCTTTTTTTTGTTGTTGTTGTTGATTTCTTTGTTTTTTGTATAGGAAAAATGCAAGAGGGTTTTGGTTTGGCTTTTTTTTTTTTTTTAGGAGCTTGGACAAGGTATTTTTTTACACAGAGAATCTGTTTTCATCAAACTTTATTCTCTGTCCTCTTAGAAACCTGGCCTTATTTGCAAGCATTGCAAACGGTTCCCCAGCTCAGGGACTATACATAGTGAGGGAGTCTCTGGAGTGATGGAGTCCTGATGTCAGCCGGATGACACTTTAATAGAAACAGGAGCAAACAGCATAGTGAAATCTCAGCCCAATTCTAAGTCTCTATTGCCTTTTTCTTCTCATTCCATTCATTTTATCCACACTATGTAGCTGACTTTGGTCTTAAATGATGAAGGCCTTTTGGAGGATTTTCACTAAACTTTCCCTTGCTGCTGGATTAACAGGACACTCAGATGTATCTTTTTTTCTTGTAACACTGAGTATCCTGTCACTTTTAATTCAAGCTAACCTACTCCAATAGCATTAGTTCAAAACCAGTTTGGTGTGAGTGAACATTTTACATCGTCCTTGACAGACATTTCTTTGTAAGTACAATGCAACATTCACCACTACAGAAACAAACAAATCACAATCTTTAGGTACCAAGGCTACTGCGTGTAACTGAAGGAACGTTCAGAAGGGCAGGAGGGTTTCATGAACTGGAAGTGACACTGTAGAAAGGGCATTAGCAGAGTGAGGAAAGTTTAATGGAAAATATGGCAGCTCAGGATTAAAGGGCAGGCAAAGGTGAAACTATTTTAATGCATGCTACTGCTTTCTGTTCAGCAGATTTTGAGTAGGTCAGCCTGAACTCTTTGCAAATACCTATTGTTCCCTGTGCAGAAAAATATATTAACTTCATTTTTCGATAATTTTTCCCCACACACAAATACATAGCTTTTCTCTTTATTTCTGGAGTAAAAAGTATAACTCCTCAGCAATTGCCTCTGGACTTCTGCTTCTTTTCAACTGCATCTGAGGTTATTGCCAATGCTCTTTTTACTCCGAGAAAATTGCAATGATTCCAAAGTGCATGATGCCCCACAGAAGACATTAAGTAACTAATTAGTACTTAAGATTAAAGGAATATAAGCTAACTAGGAAAGGAACGTCATGAATAGGGCTCTCACTAAATGGAAAATATTAAAGCAGAAATTCCCCCAAGCTTCACTGTATGTTTTATGTAGTCATTCGTGAATCCTCACTTCCACTCCTCTGTTGGCTAGTTCCTCTCTATTGAACGTCAGTGCCTTTCTTCCTGTGGTGCTACAGAGCCCTGCTTTCCTACCTCCAGCTCTAGCCCTCTGTGCATGTCTCTCAAGCTTCCTTCCGAAAGAAACCCTTCTCTTCATAATGTGAAGTTAGATAGGAGAGCTGGATGTGTTTCATCCTCTACAGACTATTCTTATCCTTTCTGCTTGCCAGAAAAAGAAAGCTTCACCGGGGAATATTTGACACTACACTACTTAACTGCCAGCTGTTACTGCAGCTCTTTAGTGGGCCCAAAGACTGAACCCATTTTTCACTCCCAGCACAATTTCCCAGGCCGAGCCACCCGAGGAGAGGTGTGAGGCTGTGCCTGTGACTGCCTGCTGTTCCCTTCTCCCACGGGGAGGGAGAAGACTCCAGTCGCCAGGGATGTCAATCAAGTGTTAAATTCGCAATAGCAAAGCATTCTTTTAAGCCAGACAGCTATTTAATAACGCTTACTCTTAGCTCAAAATTGTAGACAAACCTGTCCATAATCAGATAAGATGAAGAAGACGGTGACAGATGGCTGGTGACGTGCGTACCTGCCCCCTTCCCCCATCCGTGGCCAATTCCCTGTGGTCTGCAAGTGTCTGCGCGAGGCAGCCTCCGCACACTTCACACGCCCAGGCAGGCTGTGCATGTGTCAGCAGTGAGTACAGCCTGCTGGATGAAGGACAAAAGCCATTATCAGGAGTTTGGGTGCTGTTTTTGGCCACACGGATCACTAACAGGTGTTGAACAACTTGACAGGTGGCAGTTGCATAACTTTGGGGACAATTTTTGGTAACGCTACTGAAAATCTATATTTTAACTTCTTTTCTGGGTTGCTGAATAAAGAAGGTTCGGCAAAGGACTTACCTTTGACAGCACTGCCGTAACTATACTAAAATTACCGAAATAGATAAAAATCTGCAAATCTTTCCTCACCTTCAAAAACCAGAAAACATACTGATGTTTATAAGGTGTTCTCAAGGAACCATAACTCTTGCTAGTACACAAGAATAAAGCCTGATGCTTACAAGCTGTCTGTCAGGCAGTCCATCTGATTTATTTAAGTAGCCATGTCATACCAGCACTGCATCTGAGACGGTCAGGTTGTTAATTGACAATAAATAGAAACACACTATTTAAAACACTTTTGATTAATGCAAGCCCCGATAAATCTGAGTTGGCAGATTTATTAGCACCCAATATTATACTGTGACCAAAGAAAAATTGGCCAGGATCCTGGATAGACTGAAGATATATGATCTGATATAGCAGCCTTTTTCTGCATCTAATCAATAGATGATTTTAGGTATATGTGTGTTTGTTAAGTGCTTGTGTAAATTTTTGGACTGATAGCCCTGAAATATGAAACTTTATCTTCAGAACTGGGCACAGACTGAGTCTTTTTTTTATAATGCTGTATTGCACCTTAAACAAGGCTCGTGGGTTTATTGCTAAGAGCAGGACAGGAGAGTGACTTGGTGCTTATTCACCAAGCAGACAGCTCCAAAGTCTGCTGATATATTTCTTTGCAATATAGAAGGTATGACGGTATCTGGGACATGTTTCACATATTTGGTGTGTTTATGCTGAGTACAGAATTTTTTCATTTTTAAAAAATGAGATACAAACTTCTCATGCTGCACACCTGTATTTGCTTTTTATTGTAATTCATCCAGAAGAATTAGGTATCCCTATTAGGATATTTTAGTGAAAACACTATGGAGAAAAAGCACAAAGCAAGTTCTCCAAAGATAAAGAAGAGAGAACTTGAGAAAGTTCTTTCCCCTATGCCCCTGCCTAGTTCCCTTGCAGAGGGAATCACCGTACAACTTGCTTCAGAGTGAGATAAGGTTTTCACTTTTGGCCAATAGCCTGACCCAAAAAAGTGTAAATTAGCTGATAAAATACTCAGAGTATACTGATGAAAGGGAAATTTGACTGTCTGCAGAGATGGAGAGCAAAGGAGAAGCAAGACTAAAAAGAAGCTGACAAAAGAGACTTGAAATTTCCAGCGAGCATCTAAATTTTGTGAGCCATCCTCAAACCTAAGAAGCATGTGTTACACAGCCATAAGTAACAGGACTGCTGCTGAGTTCTTGACAGAGCTGCAACAGAAAGTTAAACGTACCAGGGACAGAGGGCATAATGATTATTTCCTTTTATTATTTCCTGCTTTCTTAACTTCTTATTAGGAAATTAATAAACACATATGGTTTGCAGAACAAATTCAGGCACTAGGAACTTCCTAGAGTACTTTTTTAAATTACTAATGATAATTATGCCTACAGGTGAAGTAACAGCTGAGTGACTCAAGGTACCCTGCTGTTTAATTAAATTAAAGGACTTGTTAATCCTTAACAAGACCTATAGACAAAGGACAAAGATATTTTCCCCTAAGGCTGGGTGATGAAGAATACAAATACTTTATTTCCTAACACCAAATATATACTAAAAGCTTATGAGGAGAGAAAGAGGAAAGAAGACAGAATCAATAAGGACATTTGAAGGCATGTTGATCTTTTTCCTGAAATTTTGTGGCATGTTCCTAAATCACTGCCATAATCTAGAGGGCTCATAGATGCTACAAATTAGTCAAGACACTTGCACACAGTAGAACACATAATGCACATCAGGATGAGACAAAACTCCATTGACCAACACTAAATCCTAGGAAGATGGGCTGAGATTTTTTTATTTCTGCTGTTCCTAAGCCTGAAGCTTGCAGAATAAACTCTTGAAGAACTTGGGAAACAGAAGCAGCAGGAAAGATTTCCTCATCTTTGCGGTATTCTGTCTTCGCTGAATGTCCACAGAACTGGAAACTTGAGACTAGACAATGATTTAAGAGGTTAGACCAAATGTGGAATTTAATAAAGGCCTGGTAGATTTCAAGCCCGTCTTGAGCACTGATGGCCCTGACAATAATAGTGTGGAAACCCAGGTTTATTGATAAGGCAACTCAGTGTTACAACTGTATTCTTCAATTCATGAAAATATTAATGCACCAACTCCACTGTCAGCACAAGAGCTGCAATCCCTCCTGCCCGTGACATTCTCTTCACTGTTTGATTTCTACAGCTATCAACTTAAGGCTAACAAAGAAAATAAATGAACTAGACAAATAAAACCAGTCTTCAGCCTGTCTTTTGCAGTGAGCAGCAAATCTCAGTATCCTCACACGCCCCAGAAATCTCCTAAGACGACTCACACCTCTCTTGGCTATAGGGGAGCCTGGGGTACTCCTCACTTTCTGGCAGAATGGACCATCTCCCAGTTGGCATAACTGCTAACACTGGCTGTTTTAGCCATGGGGGAGAGGTTACACTGGCTATGTGTAGCCTGAAAAATAAATCATCTGCCTCAGTGCTTGATTGCCCAACAGCTGAGGTGCCACATGGCTCTCTTTGCCTCACCAGAGAAACCTGGGCTCACCAGGGCTCCTGCCCCAACTCCATCCATGTCCTTGGGCAAGGCATGACACAAAGGGAAAGGCTATGATGTGCCTACCGTCACACAGCAGGTGAATGGCAAACACAAGAGATCCCAAGGGATCCTTCTTTCAGAGTCCAGACCAATCCAGAAAGTCAAAGAATTAACACGTGTGGCAAACTTTCACTCAGAGAGCCTATCTGTAGAAATTTCTGTTGTAATAAAAGTTAATTAAGGTCAAACATACCACACTCTATGTAGGAAGGCTTGTTAAGTCATTCAGTCTCTGGAGGAGAAGGATTGGTTTCCACCACAGGCCTCTTGCCAGTATTTTGCTCAAACTACTTTCACAAGTCACAAGCACTAGGGGTTTTTAGTTGTTCCTTTGCAAGATATTTCAGTTGTCCTTTTGAAAACTCTAACCTGACTTTTGGCTTAAATGTATCTCCACTTAAGTTTTACACTCCCATCCCTCTTAATCATGCTTGGATACATCAAGCTACACTTCTTTGATCCCTGGATGTTTCTACACCTCAAATATTTTTAGTCTGTTATAACATCGTTTTTCCTTAGTCATCACCTAGCAATACATTGGATTATTAAATCATGACAATTTTTGTCTGAGTTCTTTCATGCTACTCCCAGGATTTGCTGTTTCCTTCTGAACTCCGTCCAATTTTTGACTCTCAAAAGACCCAAATAGATTCAGCAGGCAAACACACTCAGTGCACAATATACTACTGATTTATCACATTTTCCTTTCTATACCCCTCCTATTTTAACATCCTTCTGAAAATCAGATCCTTTTTTTTTTGGCATTTCAGTGAAATAATCAGTTGTGTTTAGCATCTAGTCCAATCCTTTTCACCCAAAACATTGTTGAGCTCCCAAGAGATATAAAGGAAAGTCATGTCATGCCCAGTGATAAAACTGAGCTCTTTTGAAAAATCCACCACAACAGTATTTGAAACTGCGGCCTGCCACCTTCACTTTGAGAACAAAAATGGGAGATGATCTTTAAGTATCCTAGTTACCATGAGTAACCCACGAGTAAAGCCTGGAGCACAAAGGAAGCTTGGATATACCGCTCTTTCAATGCTGGGTGAGAATAAAACTGAACGTGATGGCCAGGATGGGCCTGGAGCTTGGGGAGCACCGTCCCTTCTCCCTTCCCACGCAGTGAGAGCTCCCCCACCCGGGCCTCCGCCTGCCCGCCGCCCTGGGGTGGAGGGCTGCTCCCAGCTCTTCCCGGAGAGGTAAACGGGGAAATTCCAATTGGGGCACGTCATTCCCACCCGGCACAAAGTAAAACTTTGATGCCACAGAGGCTAAATGCACTGGAAAAAATGGTGTGTGCTGCGTTTCTGCAGAGAGAAAATGTATATTTTGGGGAAAGCGTTCAGCCAGCATTTATGAGCAAACTGTTTAACATAAGGTGGGGGTTCCCTATTTCACCTTCTAACTTCTGATAGATGAGTGGCACTTGGAAGAGACTAAATGAGGAGAAAATAATTTTCATGGCACACTCCCCACTAATGTCTTGGTTGTGGGGACAGACCAAATGTCCCAAGCAAGTCTTCAACCATGGCAGCAAGTGCCAGAGGTCACAGGATCACTGTCTGGAGAGATGACAGGGGGACAAGTGGCGGGCACCCACATATTGCCCCCAGCCTCGGACCCCAGGGGCAGCCTGAGAGGAATCCTTCCTCAGCCCTGGCCTGAGATATGTCCCATGAAACGCTCAAGAGTGTCACCACACAAATAAAGGGCACAGGTTTTACTCTCTCAACCACTTTCAGGACAGGTCTGCCTGGGTCAGGTGCCTGCTGCTGCAGCAGCTACATTTCAGCAGTGTCCAAAACAAAGCTTTCCCTAAGTGCTTGCTGTGGCTCAAGTCTGCCTGTCCTTTATCGTGGTACTTTTGAAACGTTGGTATTTTCCAAAGGAAAAGAAAACATCCTGCGCTATCTGGAATTTTCCATAGTTACTCTTGCTCAGAGGTGACTTGTCCCTCCAAGGAAACTTTCAGTATTATGTAATATTTTTTTTATCCTGTTGTTTATATCTACAGAGGTAGGCAGATAAATGAAGAGACAAATAAATGAAAGAATAGCCTGAGATTTTTATCAGTGCAAGGATGACTCAATGATCAAGACAAGTGCTCTGGAAAGTTTTAGACTTTTGTTAATTGAAGATTGTTGAAATTCCAGAATAACCAGGGGGTCAACCTTCAATATTTCTCACAGACAAAAATGTAATTTAAGAGAGGGGTGTGACTGGAAATACCTAAAGGAATGCCATGTTTAATTTTGAGATCCTGTTAAACTGTGCTTTCATAAAAAGCTAAACGTTCAAGTAACCATTTGAGGATGTTTTTTGTCAACATTTAGAAAAGTGCACAAATATTATTAGTTTAAAAAAATTTGAATCCCACTGTTAATGTTTAAATATACTATTTAGCTGCAACCACTGTTATTTGGATTGCCACTTTTCTGAACTTTTGAATCCCTAAAGAGCATCGTACTTTTTTGAAAGTGGGTTGATTCATTCTAGGAGCAGCACTAAACCCACTTTCCTTACTATTCTGTAATATAAATGTTGGGCATCTAGTGTATTTTGGTGTTACTGTAAAATTCTTGCACACACAATCTGTGATAGTATTACTTCTAAGCAATGTGATTACTCACACTGAACCTACGTGCACACACAGTCTGAAGAAGAGCTGGGGGCCTGGTTCATCAAGATGAACAAGACCATCCTGTCATAAATGTATTTTTATTGTGAGGTGATTTCTGTGTGAACAATTTAATTAGTTGCTTGAGAAATAAAATTCCCAAAACAGTAAAACCTGTCCAACTTACCCATTTCTCATTTGATTAACCTGATGAAATTCAAGACACCTGTTTCAAACTAACCTATTTTTATAGAGTGATTATCAGAGAACTTGGCACTTTGCCACCATCTTGGCTTCCAGATATAAGACAGTCCCCTCCCAAAATGCCTTTCATTCTGTGTGACAGATACATTTGCCTGGAGCTATTATCAGGAAGAATGCACAATACTTTGTTGAAAGACAGAATAATTTTTTTTTGTTTGTTTTTTAAAAAGGATACGATCTCATGGGGAGGAAAAGGGAACAAAAGTATACTGATCATCTATATCCAGGGTCTAAAAAGCTAAATGTTTTTGTTATTGATCTACTTGGGTTAGGAATTCAGGAGATACCTATAAACCTTTGCATGTCTGTGTTATGCAGATCTGTACTGCATTTCTTCTGGTACACAGATGAAAAACTAAGTTCAAGGGTTTATCCTAAATAAATCCTTTATTTTTAATGTTGCATATGCCCATGAGTTGTAATACGCAAGGTGCCAAAGATCTGTAAGCATCTTCCAAAGCATTGCATTACACCCTAATGAGGAAAAAGTTGCTCAAAACCAGGAAAGAGCTGTTGTTTCATCTTTGTTTCTTGAAAAATATTACAAGCCTTGTAGCATGGGATTTAGAGCATCAACNCTGGTGACAGATACATTTGCGTGGAGCTATTATCAGGAAGAATGCACAATATGAAGTTGAAAGACAGAATAATTTTTTTTTTTTTTAAAAAGGATACGATCTCATGGGGAGGAAAAGGGAACAAAAGTATACTGATCATCTATATCCAGGGTCTAAAAAGCTAAATGTTTTTGTTATTGGTCTACTTGGGTTAGGAATTCAGGAGATACCTATAAACCTTTGCATGTCTGTGTTATGCAGATCTGTACTGCATTTCTTCTGGTACACAGATGAAAAACTAAGTTCAAGGGTTTATCCTAAATAAATCCTTTATTTTTAATGTTGCATATGCCCATGAGTTGTAATACGCAAGGTGCCAAAGATCTGTAAGCATCTTCCAAAGCATTGCATTACACCCTAATGAGGAAAAAGTTGCTCAAAACCAGGAAAGAGCTGTTGTTTCATCTTTGTTTCTTGAAAAATATTACAAGCCTTGTAGCATGGGATTTAGAGCATCAACCCATCTGCCCTGGTGGTTCAATTCACTCACCTATTGAGACCAAATTCTTAGTTAAGGAAATTTCAATGAAAATTAACCTCCTGCTTCTCTGGTATGCCATCTGGGGATCACTTTTCTCCTCTGCAGTGTGGGAGAACTCATTATGCAAGTTATCCTTCAGGGCTTGCTCTGTGCCACCTATGAAGCAGTACTGGAGTGGCAGGGAGACTTTTGCACAAGCCCTGCAGTGGTGCTGTCCCAGCAGCAGATTTGCTGCAAGTAGGAGGCTTTCTGAATTCCAAACAAGTAGCAGTTTTTGCCATTATATTAAGAATTCAAAGTAAACTCTTTAATAAGAAATTCTTTATTTATACTCCAGCTGTTGATTATCTCCCAAGCCTGGTAGCAGCAGGTACTATTTACCAGAAATCCTGAAGAATTCATTCCAAAAGAGAACATAACAAGACAACCAGGCCCAAAATGAGACAGTCTGCACTTCACTCCTCCACAGGCAGATATCCTGACACAACCTGTTGATTCCCTACTTCTGGTAAGCAGAGGTTGCATCTGACTTTTCTCAAAGCAAATTCAGCTCTCCTGACAGACTAGTGACAGGTGGGGAGATAAAATTCCTCTGTTTATCCATGCAGAGGTGCACCATGGACAGCCCCACACACAGTTATGTACATCATTCCTGACTGAAGGAAGTGCCAGCTGGGCAGGAAAGATAACTCTGCCTTCAGCACTCAGCCCTTCACCCACCTCTAAGTGTTGGGTAAAACTTCACTGAAGCCAGTCCTGTAGTGTGAAAGGGAGAGCCTGGTAACACCATTGGTGTTGATACAGCTTAACCTCTAAACTGGTTCAGCCAAAATAAGGTTTACCACCAAAATCATATTTTCACAATGCCTATCCTTGGGCTTTTTCAGGTATAGAAATGCTGTCACAAATCATAACTCCTATCTGACACTACTACACAACTCACATTTTCAAGAACATATTTGGCCCTCAGTCACAAACCCTCTTTAAGCAAAGCCTACACTGATGCAATCACCGGCTGGTCTCAGTGGAACTAAACTAACCCAGTACCCAAGATGGAAAAATGTTCTGTTGTCCATCACAAGTATGCTGAAGCAGCAGTGCTTCATGTCAAACACAATTAACACTGTGTGGGAGTGAGTCATTGAATGATTTCAGCTCTCTGGAGGAAACACTATTGCCCATTTTTTCCTTCAGATGTTCCACCTTCCCAAAAGACACCTCAGATTTTACTATGTATTAAGTCTCATTCCTAAGGGTCAGTACAGCACATCAACAGAAGAAACAAAGTTTATTGCCAACTTTCTGCCTGCATCCTGCAATTTTGTTTCATGGGCACTTGCCAACTGAAGCAATCTCAATAATAAAGGCAAAAATATATATTCCTAAAAGACTATTATGTAGAATGACATAGAATGCAATACCCTATATATAGCCAGAGAGAAACAATGACTTTAAATGAATGAAAGCAGTGCTGCTTATGTGGTGACAGGAGGATACTGCCTTTTTAAAAAAATGTATATCTGTAATGGAAGCTAAGCTGTTATTATGTGTAAAGCAGCTGCAGAGAAAGTGATAGCATTAAAGGCATTAGAACAAAGATGATTTGGTCTCTGTAATTAAATCCTTTCCCCTACTTTATACCAGATGACTCCTAAGGTCACATGAGCCCAATTCAAGTTCATCCTTGAAACTAGCCTGAAGAGGTTGTAGACACTCACTGGAAAGCCCTCAACCTACAGGGATTTAATTAATTAGTAGTTTCTATCCTGCCTTTTCTCTGTGTGAATGGAGAGCTGTAAGATTGATCCAAAACATATCTGGGAACAGTCTGATCTTTGATCAGCTTCTGCCTCCTTCACACCTTTTGCCAGTGACCTCTCTCACATTTGAGATGACAACACATAAATATCACTTCCTTGCCAGAGCGGGCAGATATTCCTATCTTAGTTCAAATAGCTGCGTCATATAAAAAAAACAAAATGCTGGGTTTTGGTTTCTGAAGTGGGAATATCCATCTCCCAGAGAGTGAGTGCAGTGCCAGGCTGTTTTCTTCATGAGTCAAGGGGACAAAGGAGTGTGTCAGCAGATCCATGGCAAACAGATATTCTTCAAAGGCCTTTTATCAATCTGGCACCAGTCTCTTCATGCTCCCCCAGTTAGCTTTACTCCCCATGTAGCACCACCTCACCCACTGCTTACATAATACCCTGCTGTTAGAAGCAGCCACACAGGTTTAAAAACGAAAAAAAGGTTTTTCATGATCCAGGAGGAGGGTAGGAGGGACTCCTGCTAGTTCAAACTGTGAGCCACATCAGTGGTGATTAAAGAAAGAAAAAAAGGGAAAAAAAAAATCACAGGTATTCCTTTGTTTATGAGAGCTGGTGGTCTCAGCCTAGTAACAAGGGAAAAAATCCATTCACATGGTTGTCCTCAGCCTGCTAAGAGGGTCTCAACACCTGGAAGGCAAGAAGGCTGAACTCACCTTTCCTCTACCTAAGGTCTCTTTGGGTTAGAGATAGAGGTGAAAAAAAGATAATGACAGAGTCAGACCTGAATTGTATCACATCCCTTTACAATCAGAAAAATCAAAGACTGACCCAGGCCACAGTCTTTTCACTCCAACCATTTTCCTGCTAGACAAAGTAGCCTCCTTCTAGCACAGTTTTAAAGAAAGCAAGCTCTGACACTTATAATCTGTTTTACTTTATAATCACACACATTCTTCAGTTTACAAGGGAAGCTTGTCCCTTCTAAGCACCGAAAGAAGAAAGGAAAAATAGAGGAAAATTGACTTAGGCCAAACAATAGTTTAAAGAAATTCAGGTATGAAATGCCTCTCTTTTCTCTTATGCAGAGAAAACAGGAGTGTAAATGAATTTGCTCTGGTGAAGCCAAGACTGAAGGAAAGATTGGAGCCTCCATAATTCATCAGGGAGCATAGGAGAACTAGTGGTTAGAGGGCACAGAAAATGGAAGAATCCCAGCCGTTGACTGGAACCCACTGTTGCCTGTGGCCAGAAGCCAGACTAGACTGGAAGCAGGCAAGAATGCACCAGCTTTTGTATTTCATCTGAAGTTCAGTTTTGGACCCTTGGCCTCATTTTGCTTTACTTGGCCTCCTAGCTTGCTCCTTCCATGACCACTCTCCCTGTATTCTGAGGGATGCAGCAAACTCCCCAAGTGATCCTCACCTCCATGAGCTTTCAGGATTGCCCAGACCTTTGTTCTGCTTTCCACTGAGTGCAATTTACAGTATGTATCAACAGCACTGCACTTCAGTAGGAGACACACACGTAGAAGAGAAGCCAACAGCAACACATAAGTCTGTGAGGTTACTGTAACCACCCTCACTGGACATAGCTCTGATGAACTGGAGAGAGTCAGAGCCAGAGTAAATAGTGAAGCTCTGGAGACCCCAGGACCCTTACTTCAGTTGGTGACCTGAAGAGGTGCCCCCTGTGGGGGAGGTGGGCATGAGTGGATGCGTGGGACACGGGGTTTCTCACTCTCTGTCCCCCTGGTCATGTGTACCCCAAATCCTGTCCCCTATTGGTCACTTTGAATGTAGCCCGCGGGAATCCTGTACTTAAGAGGGTGTTCACGGGACCCCGGGGGGGTTGTTCTAGA
>VYZQ01017799.1:32257-60430 GCA_013400655.1 Mystacornis crossleyi
CTTGCTTGTTCCATCCTTTATCCCCTATTTTCTGGTTGAAAGAAAGCTTCTTGTCAAGAAGCTCAGAAGGAAAGTTGTAATAAAGTGTTTGCTCGCTTAAAAAATAATGATAATAAAAGAAAGATTATTTGTAAATGAAGAAATTGCACCCAGAGCTGAGCAGACATCATAGAAGGCAGGTGCTCCTATGTGTGTCATGCTCGTAGTCATCAGCTGCGCTGAGTAAACTGGGCTATGCAATTCAGAGAAGGGCAGCTCTCAGCTTTTTGTTACTCATGTACTACCAGGGACTCATGCTCAGGCAACAATGGGAAATTTCAACGCTTTTCTAAAGCAAACAGTTCCAAAAATTGCAACTGTAGGGCACTTGATCTAAAAACAGATTTGTACCTGCTATTAATTGGATCCAGGGTGGACTGCACAGTGTGCAGCAGTAAGGGAAAATTTTGCCTTTGCGTCACAAATATAATGAAACTCTTGACCCAGTGCCACTAATAGCTGTGGCTTAGTTGACACAATCTTGTAGCTTTTTTAAGCTAGTAGGACAGCAGCAGCTCAGGGCTGTGATAAGTATTTCATTCTTAGCTGGGTAATAGGAGAGAACAAAGCTGCTTCATTCATTGCTTTGTGTCTTACAGACACCAGCTTTTTATCCTTCTGGTAAATGCATGTTACAGTATCGTTATTATAGGTCTTACTCTTTTTTGTGTCAGTTCAGTTTTCCTTACTGCCAGTGAGGGAAAATCATCTAGCGAGGGGTCATTTTCTAACTGCATTTCTAACTGCATTTTCTATCTGAAATGAGAATTTCAGTGAGATAAGAAAGCTCTGGCTTTTCGGTTAAGTTGGTTTAAGTTTACTACTTGTGCTGGAAAAGTCCAGTGGGATGAGATTTAGGTGATAAAATACCTTGTCAGGCAGCTGAGGAATGTTGGAGGCAGGGAGCAAGAGCCAAGTACAAGCCAAGTAGGTTCTACAATCTATTTATGAGATAGAATATTATTATAAGGTAACTGATACTTAAAATACTAATATCTACGAAGTGTTTGTCAATGGATGATGTTATAAAAAAGTGATAGAACGAGATGTGCCTCAATAGTTTTTGTGAATATTTGAAGGTGCAGGCTTTGTTCAAGGTGCTTTGAGACTCACCCTTCTGGGAAACATGAAAATGTTGTCTTTGCAAACTTTCCTGAAGGAATTTTAAAAATCTCCCCCAAATAATGTTTGTCTGAAATGGAGGTTCTGCGAACTTCAGAAAATATTCAGTTTCTGCTTCAAAAATATTTTCTGTTTCTTGATTTCTTTTATTTTGACCTGAACCAGTTCATTTCTGTCATGAAGCATGTTTGATATCTAGTGTGTCTTTTTTATGGTAAGAATAAAATTTTACTAAATTATCTTTGAAGAAAACAAAGAACAAATAAAGAAAGTTTTCTGAATATATTCATGGTAGAATAAATTAATCACTGGAGTGAACAGGATAGTTTTTTAATATGATCATAATGGATTTTCTAAGGAATTCGTTGCCAAATCACATTTGAAATTTAACAGTACAAGGCTTTTAACTTATTTAGACTCTTCAGAAAATCCAAAACCTTATCTCAGTTTAAGTGACAAAATAAGTGGCACCCAGAGTAAAATATCTTTAGGTGCAGAATTTAGAAATATTCTTAAGAAAAAGCCAATTTTATTGTTTTTGAGATATTTTTGTTATTTTTTTTTTTACTTTTCAGCTAGCGTTTTGTCTAATGTGCCTGTTAAACTGACATGGCATAGTCGAACAGTCATATTGTCCAAAGCCTTTATTGATTTTCCCCAGTACTTTACATTTTTCCATTTTTTCAGCCATTTGGTATGGGGCTTTTCCTTGTTACTGAGAAGCATTTACTTCAAAGTATGTGTTGGATTTCCCTATGCAGTTTCAAGTAGTTTTCCACTGGTATATTCAACAGTTTTAAAATGTCACTAATTTATGGGTCTAGTTACTAAACCCAGTATTTCTTTGCATTGAACAAACAGATTTTCCATATCTAGTAACTGAAATTTGTGTCTATGGTTTGATATCTGTGTATAGTGTCTGCTTTGAGACAGGTGCTTGTGTTTTTGCCACACTGTACCTCAATGAGAATGAAGATTTATTCCCTGCTTGCAGTGTTAGTTACTAGAAAATATCTGTAAGCTTATGCTGTTAGTAGTCTGTAAATGTGTGGCTTTTTGTAGTTTCCCACTGATAAGAAGTTTCTCAAGGGGGACAAAAACCCCAAACCAGTTGGAATTCAAATCGCGATTCCCTGTTCTGTCATTTTCAGTTTGTATATTCACCCAGTGGCAGCATCATTTTAAGGGTGGACCTTCGCTGGGTAAGAAACATGTGGTGCTTGTGCCAAGGCTGTGATTTTGCTCGTGTCTTTAATGGTAGCTTTTAAATCCCAGAAGGAGATAAATCAGAGTGGTTTCACATCTTGAAGGTGTTACAGTGTAATCCTAACTTTCAGAGCTGGGGTATCTGCTGATCAGAGTGTGGGAAATGAAGACTTCCTTTCATAAAGCTGAACTTTATAAAATTGGGGTTTTCTTTTGCAGAGTATAAATGGTGTGTGAACTGTTGCTGGTGTTCGGAAGTCACTCCTAGTGAGTCTTAAACTGTTGCACTATAAAAACGTGTGTGATAATTGGTAAAATGGTAAGATACTCAACAGTACAAAATAAACTTTTAATCAGTATATGATGTGAAGAAACTGGATATCTTTATAGCACAACGGGGATGAGTAGTAAACCTTATTTCAGTCCTGAAGATTAATTTATTAGCTGTTTTTAACCAGAAGATTGACAAATCTGACCCTTTGTTAATTTAGGATCTTAATAACCTCTTCTGACTCTTTTTAAAAAATGCAGTTTTTCATGGAGAAAAACAAGGAAGAACTTACTTGTGTCTGAAAATATTCCTAGAAAAGATGACTTCTGAAAGTGTACTGGAGAGCAATTGTAACTTTTTTCCTGATTGTTTTTGATTGCTATGGGAAAATGATGAAAAGTCACGCTCACCAAAGGTGAAATAGCTGTGTGGAGGAGGTGGGCACTCTGAAGTGCTTACTGGAACTTAGAAGAACTCTAACTAGTATTGGATCTTCTTGGGTTGGATTTTCTTCCAGTGCTTAAGTAGGAGTGCGATTACAGAACAAGTGCTTTTCATAGTATCCTCACATTGCACAGGAGTTAACTCCAAAAAGTACTACTTTTATGAGTACTGGTGAGAATTCAGTTTTTTTATTGAAACCTGAAAGAGGAGATAAATGAAATAGCACATTACATTTAATCTTATCTTCCAAAGCAAAGCATGCAGGCAGAGGTAAGATAAAAGTGTGATCAAATTAATCTTGCAATGTTTAGAAAGCTCGTAGTGGGGTAACACAAAGAAATATATAATTAAATCTGTGGAAGAGGTGTATTAATTTGGAAGGAATATTTAAAACCCATAATCTTCAGAAATATATAGGGAGAGTTGCAGTGATAACCCTGGGAGTTTATGTTGGCAGATGCTTTTCCTCTAGGAAATAATGTTATTGTCTTTCTTCTCCTGCATGCCTCTTCACTGAATTACCACTGTTAGATGCTAAGCTCCATGGAAAAGTAACAGACAAAATAACATCCTGCCAGACCCTTGATCCCCTGATCAATAAGCAACATGCAAAAAACTGAATNAGTATTGCTTTTCAAAAAATGTTCACAGGTTTGAAAGTAACCATTGAATCCTCCAGAACAGGAACTCGAGGGATTTGTTTTCTGAACCTGGGTCTGCTACAATTTAAAAAGAGAAAGCTGTATTGTGATAATAAACTCAAAGTTAGTATGGCAATGTCTATCTAAGTGTAATAACTAATTACAGAATTAGGTAAGCATCATAATACCAAACTGTATCTGATTAGAAATTAGTATCTTTATACTAGTTATGTGACTCTGCTTTTGGTATGCTTTCACAATTTTAAGATTAAATTACAAAGTTAATCCCTTTTTTTTTTTTTGTCTTGTAGTTTAATAAAACTTTGAAATTCTTGGTATCTGGAGAAAATAAAGAGGGATGAAGAAAAGTGTTGTGCTTGTTTAGAAGAATTCTGTATCACACATTTCTAAACTTAATTATCTTTATTTAATCAGAAATGCATTCCATGTTTGTTAAAGAAATAACTTTTTTCTGGTTTCATTAGCTTCTCAGGCATGTTGAGTTTCAGCCAGCGAATGTGCTTTNTGAGTTTCAGCCAGGGAATGTGCTTTGTTTTGAACTCAGTCAGTGACCCCTGTAAAAATGTTTAATTAACTTTTGCCAGTGTCAATATAGTGCTATTATACTCAGCAGGCTGGATGAGCTCCCTCTGGTGGCTCATTTACATTGAGGTTCTGTTCTTTCCTTCATATCTGTTTACTCAAGCAAACAAGGCTGCTGACCCCAGGTATCAGTCAGGCATCAGTTCCTTCTGGGCTTACCCTTTAATTGAAAAACATCAATAATTTCCTTACTGAATGAAACAAAAGCATTTAAATTCACAGGAGGCTCAATTCGTTAGCAAAATAAATAAAGAGCTACTGGGTAACAAAGTAAGCAAATAAAACCGAATTAGTTCCTTCTAAGTCAAAATCACACAATAGGTGGATGGCAGTAATTTAGCAGTGGCACCCACTTACAATAGGGCTTATTCTTAAACTTAGGAAATATTTGGATTTTGAACCAAAAATATTTGGACCTTGATCATGAAATTGCGGACTTCAGTATCAGCAAGGAGGAAGTAGGGCAGCAAGTAAGATTACAAACATGGGCTTCAGGAGAGAAACTTTTGGCCTCTTAAGGGAATCTTGGAAGAACCCCATGGGAACAGGCCCTGCAGGGAAGAGGGGTCCAACAGAGGTCGTTGATATTCAAGAATTGCTTCCTCCAGGCTCAAGAACGATGCTTCCCAATGAGCAAGAAACGGGGCAAAGGGAGGAAGAGATCTGTATGGGTAAATAACTCCTCTCCTTACTCAAACATAAGCAGGGAACACACAGGTGATGGAAGCAGGGTCAGGCCCCTTGAATGAATATAGAGAGGTTGTCAAAATAGAAATGAGACAAGGAAGGTCAAGGTCCATCTGAAATTAAATCTGGCCAAGGATGTTAGGGAAAGCAAAAGGGGCGTCTTCAAACACATCAATAATAAAAGGAAAAATAAAGTTATTGTGGGCCTGTTAGTAAATGGAGGGGGCACCCTGTTAACAAAGGACACAGAGAAGGCTGAGTTACCGAATGCCACCTTTGCATGGGTCTTCACTGGCAAGACCAGCCCTCAGGAATCGCCGACTCAGCTGACCAGGATAAAGGAATATCGTAAGAAAGATTTTCCCTTAGTCAAGGAGGATTGGGTTAGAGAACACCTAGTGGTGAAGACTTGACACCCACAAGTCCATGGGCCCTGATGGTATGCATCCATGAGCGCTGAGAGAACTGGACAGCATAGCTAGACTGCTCATGATTGTCTTTGAGAGGTCTTGGTGAGGAGATGTGCCTGAGGACTGGAAGAAAACAAATGTCACCCCAAGGAACTACTGGCCAGTCAGCCCCACCTCAGGCTCTGATATTGTGATGGAATGACTCATTCTGGAGGCCGTCTCTACCCATATGAAAGACAAGGAGGTGGTCAGGAGCATCAGCATGGATTCACTAGAGGTAANATTCAAGAATATGAAATCTCTGTTTGTAAAGTGGTTTAATTCTGTAGATGAACTACAATATGAGTTAAAATGAATCTTGGTATCAGAATTCATTTAAAATATTTCACAGCATTAAAGAGAAGCATAATCTCACTTTTTATAGTCTTCTTAAAATTAAGAAGCCAGGGGAATTTGTGGGTCAAAACCACCAGAAAATTTAAAATGAATTCTCCACCTCTGTAATGTTAATTCCTACAGATACTTTCTAATTCCATGCTGTTGTAATTTAATGGCATCCTTATCATACTGGCCTTGAGCCATCCTCTCTCTGAAGCAGCGGAAGTTTTGAAGCCAAACAAGGAGCAAATTGAACGTAAAGTTAAAAATACGTTTAATATAGAAGATTTTTTTAATTAAGGTATTGTCAATAAAGCAGGTTACAGAATAAAATATTCAAAAATTAGAGGAATTATTGTTTTTGGAATATGAGTATTTAGGCAAAGATAAAATGTTGCTTGTAGAAGGAGAAAGGGATCACAGCAGATGAGATTAGGAGGGAAATAGCAGTGTTTATAAGATGATCAGATACTGAAAGTCTATAAAGGGTGAAAATAGAGTATAGTCAACAACAGATACCTGTAGGAAGTTGAGAAGAAATATCTTTTAAAAAGTGGTTTGAATAAATATTCATTTGCATGTTTAATATCTTGCATTTTTTAATGTTTCTTAAACATTCTAGCAGCTGAGATTCACAAAACAAATAATGCTTAGCAAGTATGAAAAACCTCTAAACTGAAAGTCTATAGACTTTCAATATTCACACAAACAGACCTGTTATTTTTTGATAACAAATTGTTCATCTGTTTTCTTTGCCAAATAACAATTGAAATCACAGTTCACAGCATAATACTGTGCATCTGAATATCTGTATTAAAAATAAACAATCTGTGTCTTCCAGTATAATTATATGTGGCTAGTAACAGAAGCAGGTGGGTTAGCAAATAATTTTCTTTTATGCAGATTTTTTAGAACCGTTTCCTACTGTGTTCAAGTGCAAAATCTCTTTGATGTTGGTCATCAGACTATGAGAAATAAAAAGTCTAATATTTGAGGAAATTACTGGTGTACTTTGTTCAGGACTAATAAGAATTGGAAATAACTTACTTGGTGCACCCTGGGACTATGTTTATATTTTTTCAGCTGATGGTAACTAGCATTTTCCAGTCATCCTTTCATAAAGGAATACGTTGATCCAGACTGATCCTTAAATCAGTCTGTACTCCTGGCTGCTACCCAGTTTCCTTTTCCTATTCTACCAGCGCCATAACTGGATTGCTTGTACTATTGAACTTCGTTTTGTTTCTCCTTCTCTCATCTAGAAGATTGTCCAAGTCTTCCAGCACTGTACCCTGGTCCTCCTGTGTTGACTGACAGCTTCAAAAGTTGGCCAAGAAATTGAGTCCCTTCTTAGCAACCAACGCTGGAACTCTTTAAGATTAATGGATTCGGATTTGCAGCATTTAACCCAAAACTGAGCAGGTGGATTCCACTGCTTGCTAAATTTTGAGGCTTCTATTGTAAAGACTGTCAACTACCTTATGTTAGAGAGCTGTTTAAATACCTTTTTCTTGTATGTCATTTAGAAGTGGGAAATAATACTTTGTGTGGCAATGTCTTTATTTACCTTTTACTCTGAAGAGGCACGTGGACAACATCATTTAAATTTTGTGTGCTGGTGGAAATGAGCAGCTAGACAGCATGGCATCCACTACAAATGCAGGAACTTAATTTTATATAGTGTAATGTTATGAAATGGTACTGCCTTTACATTGCCAAAGGTCAGCAACATTTATAAGCAGAGGGGTGCTTGAGAGGTTAGTGTTCATCATGAAGGTAGATGTTCACCACACCTGAACTACTGAGGTAATAGGACCTCTTAGTACTTGTGGGCATACACACAATTGGGTACTGCAAATTAGAATAAACGCAGTGGGAGTCCTGTCTGTGTAGTGAGTAGTTAAGTGTAGTGTAAATAATTTCTTCAGTGGACACTTCAGCAGCATAATTTCAGTTCTTTTTTAGTGTAAATTGGTTAAATACATAGTCTGCCCATTCTGCCTCAAAGTTAGTAATTTACTTTTTCTGATGATTTTTATAAGTTTTAGTTACATTTAAACAAAAATTCTAAATTCTAACTGAGTTGTTCAAATTACTGGCAGTTTGCATAACTTTGCAAGTCTTCCCTTGTTCCCTATTTCATGGGGACACTGTAGTGTGATGAGTGAATGGTATGCTTGGTTTAATTTAAATAAAGTAAACTTAGTGCAGACACTACACTGGAGGCATCCGTAAAGGTCTTTGTGTTTGGCAGTGCAAATCAGTTGTTTTTAACGCTCTTATCTAGGAGGTAACAAAGATAATTGGTTTTAATAGCCGGGGGCAATATTTTATCTAATTTATCACCATTCTCTCATTCTATATCTCACTTTCATCAATCTAAGTTTTGGCTAGATAAATTTTATTTGAGGTACCATTTATATTTTAATTCAGTCTCAGCTATTACTTTTTGATTTTTAACCTGCTTTTTGACTTGTACCATTCCATGACCTTGGATTTTCAGATGTTCTAGAAATGTTCTAAGATGGTCTACGTAGGTGATGTATCTGCACAGAATATGCAAGTGGCAAATATATTCTTCTCTGTTTGCACTGACTTCTGTTAGTCTCTCAGTGGAAGAGAAGATTACCTGTGCTTAGTAATGCTGTTGATGAAATGATGTGTAATAATGTACAATATTCTGTGAATGGCAACATAGAGAAATATCCAAAGACATTAGTTTGAAATTTTCAGTTGATTGCTTCCTTAATACCTTTAATACACCTCTATTGCTCTAATGCACCATATTACGTTACGTGGTACTTCTCAGCACTTCAGTCAATTGCAAAGCTGAAGGAGGCAAGGGAAAAAGCTGCCAAAACCTCCTCCCTGAGGATCTAGTAACATGATGGCTGCATTCAAGTCTGTAACAGCTCCATGTGGCATTTAAAAAGCAACTTCTAATACGGTGTCTCACAGCCATTCATTCTTGTTTGTGAAGAATGCAAGTTCTATTCAAGTTTTAAAATAACTTTTAAATTTTGCTTCTGCTGAGGACTTACTGGAACATGAGTTCTGCTGAAAACTTGCATTCCTGATGCTCCTCCATTTGGAGCCAGCCCACAGTGCAGAACACTATTTAGGACATACTCATTCAGATAGCAGAGAACAACAGGTTTTCCCATTCCCATCTGGAATCCGCTGCCTTGGAATATTTGTGTTGGGCTAAAGATATCTTTCATATTTGCCCTAATTCCATGACTAACTTTGTGCTTCTGTAGGCTTAAAGGCTGGGAGAAGATCTAAAGGAATTTTTCATTTATCTGAAAACTTCATTTGGTTCTGGTGTGAATTTCAGGATGCTGTGGAAGCCCAAGGGATTGGTTTACAACAGTCTTGTTTGGTCTGTATTAGCCTACTGCTAGTTGCACTTTTAATTTAGGTGTTAGAAGCTTCTGCTAAAGTGACTACTCATTCCAGTTGATCATTATCTAGCACTAGTATCCATCTGCTTCCACAGCTGCTGTAGAGCTCAGACTTTCGTCTCTGTACCTAAGTTGTGATTACAAGAGAAAAAATCCATGTTAGATAGTAAAGGGAGCATAGCATGTAGTGTTTGTAACTCTTCTGTTTCATTTTTGAGGAAAGTGAAAGTCATTCCTAAATCTCATGACTATAGACTGTATGTCTATACCTTTTTGTATGTTGTGTATTCATAGCAAATGTGTCTTTTTGACAAATAATGTGAAGTCCAGCAACTAACTTGTAAGTATTTTATGTCCACAATGATTTTTTCTTTAACTTCAGTATAGCTTTTGGCTGAAAGATCTTATAATATCTGCAGTACATCTTGTCTAAAGATGATTTTATGTGAGTAAAAAAGACCTATAATGACCTGTTTCTGATAGTGTTATTTATGCTGGTAGACTTATTATTATGTTTTTTTTTCAATTCAAGGGTCTTGTAAAAATTTTTCTCTAAGTGATGGCAGAGCTATTATATATAAGCAGAGCTATTATATATAAGCTGCTCGTGAACTGGCAGTACACTAGTACATTGTTTCCTTGCAATTGTGTTACAAAAGAGTTGTATTTGTGTCTTTCATTCTCTCATTGACACTTACATCACCATGGCTGAACCAGTCCCCATAGCTGATCAGATTCTCTTCATTGTTCAAAGCAGTAGCCTCGTGTAAATGGGTATGGTGAGAAGATAATGTGCTCCTTATTAAATGAAACTGAAAATGTAGCGTGTGTATATAGGGTTATAATTCTGATCCCTTTCTGCTGTCAGATTCTTGTGGAAGTGCTGCCAGGGATGTTTTGTGCAGGGAATGTATGTGTCCTGAGTTTGAGAGAGGACACTTGGAGCCATGTGTGAAGGGAATAAAAGAAAAGATTTCATGCGTTGCAGGTGAGAGCAGAAACACACAGGGTAGATCACAGCTCGGAGCAGACCTACATTGTGAGACACGAGGAAATGATTCCTTTTGTCTTAGTTTCCTTCATGGTCCTCAAGATCTGACTGGCACTGTTCGTAAAGTATATACCGAGGGGAATGTGTTGGGTGACTGAAAATAAAGTTGGGTTCCTTGGTTTATCCGAGTTGGGATTAGTAGTGTTTCAAGCAATAAGCAAGAGGAGGGAGGGGTGGTACTTCTCTTTTCTGTAGTTACTTGCTTCAAAACTGTGAATTATATTAATGCAAATCAATTACTAATGCACGCCCAACACATAGCTCTCTTCTCTGCCAATGCCATTTTCACCTGCTCCTGGTGACCAGTTCTCTTTTGTTATTGTTACCCTTCCGAGACTGAAACCCTATCATGCTGCTTGGCACAGCAGCTCCATACTTCACTGAGCAGCTGTCACGCTGTCCTTCAGGTGAAGCATAGCCCTGAAATTACGACTCTTTGGTACGTTTGCCAAAATTAGCGTTCTTTAAGTAGGACACCACAGCCTGTTCACCATGGAGGATGAGTGGAAGTAGATACGTTTTCTAACAAAGAGGGTTGTGTGTGTAGATATAAAATCACTTTGCTTGCAACTTTGGGACTCTATGAGATAAAAATACATTGTAAATTGTAATCAATAAGTTTGTTGTTTCTTTAAGATGTGCTCTGATGCTGTACTGCTGTTCTGAGATCACAGGTGTACTAACACCTATGCAAAAGTTTTACGTTTTATAATTCTATCATAGTAAACTTGAAAAAGCAAAGACAGAAAACTAAACTAAAGTTGAATGAAAAATGATCCCAGCCGCACCTCTGCCACTGACTTGTTTACTGGGCTTCTGGTTATGTCCTGTACTTTCTATCAGCTTCCTTACCATGGAGCAGTGGTGATCTCTCTATTTCTAGGTATAGCAGTACGAGGCTTGACTGTTTTGCCACTTAGGCTGAGAAGAGCCAGGTGCAGCATATGTACAGGGAAGGCAATTGCACATTAATCTGAAGTCTCCACATGGTGAAGAAATGTAATCAGTGAAATAGTTAAGCAGAATGCAAGCATGGACCTACCTAATGTTAAAATACAGTCCTTTTTTGGAACTAGGACTTTTTGTTATATACGTATTAGTGTTACAGGTTCACTTTAGGGGAAAAAAGGGGTCACGCATCATTTTAAAAAGAACTAAGCACATCACACCATGTAAGGTCTTTATTCTGGCTAACACAGACATAGATGGGATTAAAGAGATTACTAGTTAGCCCAGAAATCTCTGATTTAAATCTCAAGTTCATATGATTTCGGATGCAGAATTATTGGCACAGTATCAAAAGGCAGGTTGACTTTTTTAAGCTTAACTAGACATGAAAGCACGTTTACAGGAAGGTTCCATTTTAATACCACAAACCCTCTACTTTTCTAGCAATATTTTTATCAAAGACGTGAGTGATTATCATGACAAAGCAGAGTCAGGTTTAGGAATTCTTAATCTGGTTATGCCTCAAAGGAAGGAAAAGAGTTTTTCTGTAGCTTTAAAACTTTCTATTAAACTGAAAAGGAATTCCCTTTACATTATAGTCAAGTTTGAGAGTAACAGTTAAACTTTACCAGCCTGGTATATGACATTTCTTGTCTTTGAATACTTCTGGAATAAATTTTTGATTTACCACTGTCTTGGTAGAGCTGGAACTTGTCTTTTTTTCTTTATTTATATTCAAAATTCAGGAGAATTTCCCTGTATACATTGGAAGTTATTTAAACTGACATTCACACTGATTTTGGAATATTAGAAATTTAAAATGGAATAAGCGTGTAAAATAGAACTACAGATGTGTGAAAGGAACTGTGTAAATGCCAATAGACTTAATTTTATTCCTTTTAAATCTATTCCATGACTATGGATATATACAATATATATTTATAGATACATAGATATAAAAATGTTCACATACACGTGTCTTGCAGCATCTCTAAACTCCTAGCACAGATTATGTGTCTTTGTTAATGCATTTATAAACTCTTCTATTACAGCCTGTCAATATACCTTAGTTTAAATCACTGATGTAAAACTGGGATGGCAACTTGAACCAGATTCCAATTTATCTCAGTCTAGTCCCTTGTAAGCTCTATTAACTCAGAATGCGAAATAGTAACTAAAGTAGTGGAGTAGTGAATCAACAGTATTTGAAATCCTCCCCACTGGATTTGTAAGAGAATCCAGGCTGTTAATAATGCTATTATTTCTTGTCAGAATTCTAAGTGCTACTGTGTACAGCTAGAAATAAAGAAGATGTATTTCAGGACTTGGATAATATTTTTTTTCTTTAATTGACAGCATATTAAAATACTGTTGGTGCTTGTTTTGGGATTTTTTTTTCTTTCATTCCTTCATTATTTATACAGTGCTGAGAATTTGACTTCTGATCTAATAATTTCTGTAGTATTTTTAATCAAGACCAGTTTTGCTGGCATTCCTAATACTTATCAAGAATAATAAATTTTTTACAGAAGTAGAAATGTTTCCTTTCTTCATATCCGTCTTTGTAATACAGCACCTGTGACTTTCTTCTATTGTTTTGCATTTTAAAGGGAAGGTAAATGCTGAGAGAGTTTTCCTGAGTGTTTTTCTTCACGTTAACTGAGAGCACTGAAGGTGCTGGGAGGGAGAAGCTCACATACGTGACATTACCAGAGTTTGTGTGGCTACTATAAAGGCACACGTGTGTCTGCCTCCGGCTCGTCCTGCTGAGCTGGCTTCTGGTGAAGTCTCGGGAAAAGACGAGCGCAGCAAAGGGTTAACTTTTTACTATCAACCTCAGAAAGGCATATTTGCAATCCCTCCCAGTCTTGTCTTCCTTTTCACACCTCATTTGCTCACCGCTACTCCTCACTTCAAGGCAGATCCTTTGACCTAAGCAGATTATTGTAGACGCATGAAGGACACAGCAAGCTATCCTGTGCTTTTAAAGGAGGAGATTTTGGCTCCAAAATAGGACACTAAGCTTTTCAGCCTTCTGCTGCTGTACCTAGCGAGCACGAGGCAGTGTCTGGGGGTGCTTAGTGGACTCCTGTGGAATCGGATGGGAAACAAAAGCAGAAGTGGCAGCTGCTGCAAACGTGGGAGCCTGTGCCGTTAGCGGGAAGCGATTGCTAATAAGGGCCTGTGAGACCTGGGTTTCCTTGGTTTCCATGACAGTTATTAGGTAACACAGAAATTGAATTGTCTCCCACAGTGCTCTTGGGGGATAGTGGTATGACGGGGTGCTCCAGGGACACAGACTTGCAGCAACTCATCACTCTAAGCATGTGAAACTCCCCGGATTGTTGTGCCTTACTTCTTTGTTTGCTGTGTCTCGCTTGTGTTTGCAATTTGCTCTGCTTTGTTGATTATTTTTTTTTTTCTCTTTTGATGGAAGACCCTGGCTACACCGTTTCTCAAATAATATTTTCCCCTTTTTATTTAGAGCTGAGCTTGGCAAAGAGAGGATATGAACAATTATACAGGTGGGCTACTCAGGGGGAGTGAAGATATCAGGCATCCAAACAGGTACTGGCAACCTGCAGCTCTGTAAAAATGCCACTCCAGCAGATTTCTGTAGTTCCAGCGCGGGAGACTGCCAGCAATGGGAGAAGTTCAGTGGGCACAAACAAAGAGAAGAGCAAGGAAGTCGAGGTAAGAGGAAGGTTTCAGTTCGCTACGACAGGGTGAGCGTGCCTTTGGCAGGCAGCGGGGCCGGCTGCGGAGCAGGATGCGGCGTTGCTGGAGCGTTGCAGAGTGCTCAGGGGTGCAGCTGTAGCACACTGCAGGGGATGCTGTGAAAGCGGCGTCTCAGCATTACAGAGACGAGGAGCCTGTTGGAAAAGTAAAATAAATGAATGAAGGAAGTTACAAACTGCTTTAGGGGGTTTTAACATTTTCATTTAAATGAGTGCCGCCTGCTAGTACTGGCAGTCATTGTTCCTTATAAGCTGTCAAGCAGCAGTTTCTTTATAATAGGTTGGATGAAAAAGTAGTTTTAGTAATATTCCTGTCTTTGTTTAAAACCAAGAAAAATACCTTACTAAAGCCTGTCTTTCTAATATGCATGTGTAATAGGCATAAGCTCTATAACTTAGTCTTTTTACCATTTAAAAGGCATCAGTGTTTCATTTTTTATCTCTTGACTGACTTTCTTTGATTCATAAACATGCCAAAGTGTTGTTTCATAAGTAAATACTGTATCCTGTTGTCTCCCAGTTAAGAAGAAATTGTAGGTTCATATTATACTAATGGTTAGTACAAAAAACCATAGAGAAAATCTGTGCAATTTTAATGGTACTTTTACCTGTAGGAATCTTTCTTGCTTTGTATAGATTAAACATGTATTGTGCAGACCAAAAAAAAGGAAAAAAAAGCATCCCTTCCAAACCCAAAACATAAGTAGTCAGTTGATAAATGTAGCAGTAAATGTATATAACACAGACATCTGCTTTTACAGACATGTTTCATGTCTCTGTGCCTTTCTTTTCCTCTTGCTGTATGGAAACCAAGGAACTATTGGGAAAACAAACATGATCTCTTTTAAATATTGTCTGAGAGACTGTGACAAACTGCATCCTTGAAAGAAGTCTTTTTTTCTTGTGGATTATGTGACATAGTTTTCAGGAAATTGTTAAGTTCAATAGATGGTTGATTTTCATGACAGGTCTGTGTGACTGTGGGAAAGTATTGTTTGGGGTTTTTTTATTTTTAAATTTAAGATAATATTTTTGCTCAATATTTGGCTATGATTATTATTTGATTATTCTGTTTTTTGTTTGAGCACTTTGGTATAAGTAGCATCCTTCCCTGGAAGTAGTTTCGAGTTGTTAACTGATAGCACAGTCATGAGAGTTCATAATATTTTGGGATTTGTGTCCTGAAATGGAAAATTTTGGTTTGGTTTTATTCTGCCATTAGTAGGTTAAAGATGAAGGTTCAGGTGAAAACAGTTCTTTGTATTAAGGCTGAACGTATGAAAAGCAGAAATATATTGTGTTACCTGGCTTAAATTGTACTCTGGCATTCTTGTTTTAATTTGATCATTAGAGTTAACTGAAGAATACGTGTAATATTCACACAGGAGTCAGATAAATGTGAGAATTAATTTAACAGTTTCTTGGAAGTGTGAAGATTCTGAATTGTGAGAATCATCTCATGCACTTTTCTGTTTGGAGGTTTTTTTCTCCTGTGAGGGCTGGGTTGTATCATTTCAGCAACACTCCAGTATATGAGAAAACAGTTTCTTCTTGAATGTTGTGAAAGTTATATATCAGAAAAGAGCAAAATGACACAGATAAGTACGTTCATTAAAGTTCTCTTCTAAACTTCATATAAAAAGTACCAAACACCAACCCTACAAAACTCCCAACCAAACTTAAAGTACATGGTACCCATTGAAATGTATTTGCCAAACTGCTCTCTGCTGGTCAGAGCCTAATCATTCTGCTCGAATTTCTGCTGGTCCTATAAGGCTTAGGGCTGGAGTTTATACAGTGTAAAAAACCCCTATTGCTATTGATGGAGACAGTAGCCCCAGCAGTAAAGACTGTTTACATCATGTGTAAAAATTATGATGATGTTCAAGTTTGTTTTGTGGATGTAATTTGGAAGTAGTGAACCAGCCTTTTTATTGTCTTGACAGAGGTTGCTCAGGCTTATGTAGATGGTGGCCTACGCCGGCAAATCCTGCACAGTTTGGTTTTCACAAAGCGAAGCTTTCTCGCTGGTGCTCAGTGTTTGTATCTGTATTGGTGAGCGTCTCCTGGGTTCATGGTATTCTGACATTATTTCTGGAATACCTGCTTCCTCTGCCTTTCCATTAGCAGGCTTTTTGAGGTGAAATCTAGATAAAGTAGTTAAATGGGCTTCTAGCTGAGAGCAGCAAGCTGGTTCAGGTTCAGAAGGATATGAAAAAAGGAAATGTCTGAAAGGTCTTCCAGTTGCTAGGATAACAATTGTTAGGATTGTATGCCAAATCCTGTTATTGCTAAAAAATTTTGTGCAATGTCCATACAACAGCATTAAAATTTATGAAGAAGAGTTCATCTTCTGTCTTAATTGCAGAGCTCGATGCAGTGAACTGTTTCCAGCTTCACGGTGAATTTGTAAATCTCCCTTAGTCACATGCAGCTGAGGTTCTTAATGATGCAACTCATTCTGTAATGCTTTTCTGTGATTTTTAGATGCTTGTACACATGCTTTACTGAAGGTTTTAATATGTGTCTGTGCACACTTACAGATGATTGCCAAACACTGATCTATCACTAAGAATGTTAAGTGCAGTATCACTTGGGAGCCACAAGTGCTCATAGTGGACCTCTGGCCAATATGAGGAGTAGAGGTGTCATAACAATGGCTACAGGGAGTGCTTGCAGGCAGTCTTTCTATGCAGTGTCTTGTGAGGGAGTTAAAACTTTAGTGCAGTCTATTAATGCCAATTTTCAGTGATTTGCCTCAATAATTAGCAGAAGTTGTAGTTAACAATGGAATTTACATCAAATTTAACTATAGAGCCTCTTTGAATATAGGCCAAAGACGAGGTAGGTTTTTTCCATAGTGAAGCAATGAAGATATTTAGGTGTTGAATAACCTGGTTTAGCAGCTGTACAGTACATTTCAATACACAGGTATAATCTTCTGCTAGTTTGTTTCACTGATTTTAGGAAAGCTTAGCAGTTATTAATGCTACTAGTTTTGCCCCAGACATTTAAGTGTACAAGCTGCCTTTCTTACTCTTTTAGTTGGAAAAGTTTGTTGCGGAAACGAAGACCAAAGTATAAAGTGCATTCACAACATGATGTGGGCTTTTAAAAATTTTTAATTATTATGTAGTTAATTCAGCTTTCTTCAATATTTGAGAAATATCATAAGTTTATAGTGAAGTGTGGAATTGGGTTTCTGTGACAGAGAAAACCCCTTGGGTGTCTGTTTTCAGAAGAGTTTACTAATAGAATTGTAGTCAGTAACCTAAAGATCAAATTATGTCATCAGGACTCCAAATTTAATAAGTTTTTTGAATACGTAAGTTTCAGTGCCTTGAGACCAGTGTCATGTTAATATATGACTGCCATTTTATATGTGTATAATATTTCAGCAGTTACCTTGAACTTCTGGTTGATTTCCTCTACTCTAATAAAAAAGGTGCAAGAAATGTATAAGATTCCTGAAGAACATAGTTGGTGAAATGCCTGCTCTGGCTCATAATTTTATTATTTAGTTGTGAACATACACTGTGAAGTTCATAAAGTAGCCTCAGTTTACATTGTCTTGTGTCTGTATGGGCATGAATTATTACTCTAAAGGGAGTTAAGTACAGAAAGAAAATTTCATACAGTGAGAAAATTGGACAGGGCAGGTGAGCGAAGGTCAGCAAAAATACTATCTAACACTAACCAAGAGTTTGCAAGGGTCATTGAATAAACTGCCATGACTGCTGTGGAAAGCCAGATTTGAATGTTGTATACTTAGAGTGGTAGGAATAAGTTTTCAAAAGCCAAAAATTGTCATGATATGGCAGAGAGGATACTCCTTGATGCCAAACTAAATGTGTAGGTACTACCCCTTTTCAGCTTAACCAGTTTTCAATACATGGTACTGGAAAATTTATGTGTTATCTGGATGTAACAATTCAGAGTAGAAAATACTTTTGTAAAGAACACAGTGGCAGATACCAGTGGATCTTGACTTGGTTACCTTGCAAGACTTGGATTAAAAGAAAAAAACCCCAACAAAATAGTCTTTGTAATATGGTTTCTGGACACATTCTTATGCTCGTATAACTTAATTGTTATAGTGATGAGTCTTACTCTGCTGCCCCACCCAGAACCAAACCCAGTATCCTAAAGATGTTATAAAATTGGATATTCTGTAGTTAACAAGTAACAAATTAGCCATATTATTGTTGCTTTATTTTTAGGTTTGATTCTTTGCTTATAACTGGTAAATGGTTTCCTTCTTATGCCTACTGTGTTTCTCTGGTCTTAATATATTGTATTGTTCTGGCAGAGGTGATGATGACTATTAGTTTCCTTCACAGAACTTCACAGAATGTAATAAGATGCAAGGAGGAATCCTCACGCCACTGTGTATTGTACTTCGGCATGAAATTTAGTTCTGCATCCTGCACAGTTCTGTGCTGTGAAGGAAACTTCGGGCCTCTCTGTTCTTCAGCAGTGGTTTCATGTTCTGCCTTCTAAAAGCAGTAAGACAGAATGAGACCTGTAACTTTGGAGGCTTTAACTGTTACCTGGGAAATACTTGGCATTTATGAAGGAGTATAGTAAATTGGAGTTGAACTCGATGGCTTTTCTGTACAGTTTGTACCTTAAAGAAAAAAAAAAGTATGTGTTGCTTGAAATTTTGTATGCTCATTTACTGTGTAGAGCACGCATTTTTTTGTTTAAGGAGATCTTCAAGGCAGAATTGACACTGAAACCTAACAGGTCTTCTGAATGCCACTTTTGAGTAGCTGCTAACATTTATTTTAAGCACCAGACTAGAGTAACTGCTGATGTTTACCTTAAAGCTTGTAAGTAGTTTAGGAAGTATTGACATGTTTCTGAAAGGAGGAGGCAGTAGCTAAATGTTATTGATGAGAATGAATTGTTTTACATTTATCTTTGTTATCTCACTTGTTACTTACTGAATTTTAAATAGATGGAATGAGAGATGAAATAGTTTTAAAGGCATACACTTCCTTATGTGCTACAAAGAAAGTGCTGATACATTTCTACTAAATGATTTTCATGGCAGTTGTGAAGAACAGACACAGATATTTGATACTTCTAACATGTCTGTAATTAAGGAAAAACGGTAAAGATTTTACATGTTGTTGTTTTATTGCCTTACAACCTTTAAGTCAAGCAATATATTGGGTTTTGTTGTGGTTTTTTTGTCTGGTTGTTTTGTTTTTGGGGTTTTGTGTGTGTTTTGTTTGGTTTTGGTTTGGTTTTTGCTTTTACGTAAGGGAGGGTTTTTGATTTTACGTATTTAGTGTAGTTATATTTTTTAGTGGCTTTGATCACTTTATCAAAGGTTGAAAATAGCGTGACTCCTAATATGTGACAATTTCACTTACACCAGTGCTAATAAAACGGCTTGAGGCATGTAATGCAAGGAATAAAAGTCTTAGAGTATCAGGATATTGATGAAATAATTCATGAGCCAGATAGGTGGTTTTGATTTTGTGGCTGATTATCTGACATTCTAAAAATTTCTTCGGTATAACTTAACAGATAAAGAGATATGGTCGTTTATTACATAAAATACACTGTGGTTTTTTTCTACAGGAAGGGTAAGGATGTTTGTTTTCAATGACAGCTGCCTGAAAAGAGTCATGTAATTACGGTCTTTTTAGGAGGTACAATTTTTCATTCAGCAAGAAATGTGGGGGTGGGAGAATGGGGAGGGGAAGCTCTAGCATATGAATCAGGTTACTGATGTACTCTGACGTATTGCTTTCCCTTCATAGTTTTTCTTAATGTAAAGCTCTTGTTGAGCATGATGTCACATACAATTTATGACAAAATCTCTAATCCTGTTTATTGTCAATATTATAAGGTATTTCTCGAAAGGGAAGTTATTCTTCTCTTGACATGACCATTGCTTCTGTGCTATATTTGCATGGAAATCCAACCGCACCTTCAGTTATAAGACACTTCCTAGTGAAGTTTTTCTGTATTTTTGTGGTGATAGATTGCTCCTGTGATCAGTGCTTGAAGTGCTCCCAAAGTACACATATAAATCAGACTTTGGCATGCTTAGTTATCTTTAGGATGCTTTAGAAAATTAAGTTCTTTATCAGTAAGTCTTCTGGTCCCTGTTTGGGAACTGTCATTATTTTGGTCTGCCATGTGATTCTTATGACAAGCAATTTTATGACAGTGAGAGAAATGGGAAATGTTACCTAATACATGCTAGGTGTGTTATAATACTTTTGAAACATTGTTCCTTTTTTATATTTCCGTGAAAAAAAACCATTACTGTGCTACCAGTAATAAAATAAGAGATTCCATGCTGTGCTGTTATTAGCATGCTTTGGGATAATGCAATTCTTTATAGGCTGCTTTCCCTTATAAGATTATGCAAAGGCTGCTGGCTGCACAGTATTTATTTTTTGGTCAAGTTTTTAATGAAAAGTCCATAAAAGGATATTTCTCCAATTTGGGTTGCTGTGTATTGACTGTGCATCAACCAGTATTGATTTTAAAGTTGATCTTTTCACTGATAAAGGATTTGAAGCTTAAGAGTCTATATCTCAGTAGCCTTCTGCCTCTTTATGGTTTGTAGCCAGTGCTTACAGTCTGCTGGTGCATGTCTTTTGTAGCTGCTAAAGTCTGACTACAAGTCTCATGAAGAAAGCTTTTATAATTCCTTTTATCTCTGGAATTCCTAGTTCCAATAAATTGAATTGGGCTTGTGTGTGTGTTTTTCCTCTTCTACACTAAAATGCCTCTGAGTTTAAAATATTAGGCGTCGGATTTCATTTAAATTGGGTTTCTCTCTAAAGTTAATCTGAGGTTTTACAGAGGAAGAATTTCCATATTAAAATTAATTGTAGAATTTTCCTGCTAAACGATATTCTTTAAAAATAAATGAAAAAACCCCAACAAACGAAAACCATGAATACAAAAATTTTCCATCTTTAATTAAAGGTTGTTTGTCTTGTCTTCAGCTATAGGCTTCCATGCTTTAGTTTCAGGACTTACTTGGATCCTGAAATATATTGAAGCAGTGGCTGTAATTGAGACAGTTTGCTGAATGCGTTGTAGTGCCTAAACCTGGTAGCTGAATAGGGTACCAGGAACTGGATACAGTTCAGGAAGCTGAAAAACTGATGATTTTCTCTAGGTACCTTTCACACTGATTTCCATTATGAAGAGTGTTCTGTGAGCTGTTTGCCCTGGTGCAGATGCTTTTCTTCTGGGAGATTGGCATGTTACAAATAAAGTTCAAATAAAAGTTATTGAAGGCAGAACTTTGTCATCAGCAAAGTCTGTGTCTCAGGACTCATTTTAAAGAAGCATTCTTGAATCTAGTCAGCATTTTAAAAAATACTTTCCATAGTCTCATATACCCCACCATATCTCGTTCTGTTTAAAGACAACTCTCAGGCATTGAAATCTGCTTGTTGGCAACTATTCAATTAGTTAAGAAACAATATAATAGAGGCTCAAATTGCTTAAATATACCGCCAGCTTTGCAAAACTGATGCTAGCCTGATAGGTTTCTCCAGTTTTGTCTGAATCCATCTATCTGAACAAGAAATTTTAAAATCTTGTGTATTCAGGCATATAGAATTCTATAAAATTATTATTTACAGTAATATTTAATTCTTCTTCAGAACCATGAACAAAATAATGCTGAGTTTGGTACGATTTTTTTTTTTCTAGGGCAGAGAAGACTTGCCCAACTTGAGACAAGTTCTCAAAGACACTGTGAATGTTCCTCACCCTTACCGTGGAAGGGTAAAGACAACACTATTAGCTCATATGACCAGATTTGGAAGGGGGTGTTCATTATGCCTGGCTTCAGAGAATTGTTACAAGCCTGTTAGAAATACAGTTCTAGTTTCTGCAGTGTGCACAGGTGTATACTACTCAAATTGCATGAGTCTTGTTGATTCTTGTCCTTTCAAATGAGGTGGTTATTGCAGATCTGCTGAATTTTGTACTTAGAGATGAAGGCATTGTTCCACCGCAACAGAGATCACTCCGGGTCTGTCACAGCCTCTGGCCTTCCCTCTGCTGCAAAGGCTTTGCTTGTTTCTAGAAACAGTTTTCATAAAATATACCCATTTCTTAGCTCCTATTTAGATGTACATTTGTAACTTTATTATTTTGAGGTTTTCTTCTTTGTTGGTTTTTTTTTTTTTTTCATTTTCAATAAAAAGGTCAGATTTTGTATTGGAGAGTGTAACTTGACAGTGTAACCTTACTTTTGATGGGAATACAAGCATCAACTGTTTCACATTCTAGACTGGGATGATTTAACTTTAATAAGGAGATGGAGGATGGCTCTCAGTCTACTTCGAAGTATTAGTAGATCTTTCAGCTCTTCTAGACTTTGAATACATGAGATTCATGACTTCATTTCCCTATCAGTGCTGCCTTTTAAAGTTGTGGCAGCAGGAACAGTATGTGTAGACAGTGAAAGCATTTCCTTGTTCAGAATATGTTTCTTAAGACTATCCATGTTGTGGAATGAAAGTTTTCAGTCATTAGCATGATGTCTATACCTTCATTTGTCTCAGTTATTAGCCAAGTGTGTCCACCTATGTAGTCATAGGATTATGTGAATATAAAAGGTTGGAATTATTTTAGTGTCAATGATAAGAAAACTGTCTCTTGGAGCCATTAGGTGTATGTCTGAACCCACTGACATGTGATCCTAAGGAAACCCTTTTAGTTTACTCACTAGATATATTTGAGACTACAGCTGTATTTTACAGTACCGTCATGCTGAAACAGTTTAAAGTAGTTACAGATGTCTTATTGATTTTAAAGAAATGCTTGTCTTATTAGAGAGATTTGTTGTCTAGTGGCAGCCCAAATAGAAAACCCCCACGCTGTCATTTCTCTTAAAATATCATGCTTGCAGATGCTTAAAGGGAGATTTTCCATCCTGTGCTCTACCATTACTGCAGTAGCCTGTTGCACTGAGTTTGTTACTTTGAGGGGGATAAAGATGCAGCAAACACTTTGCCCTCTTAGTACTCTCTATGCTTCTGGGCAAGAAATCAGAAACCTTCATATGAGTAGAGGATATAAATGTCAAATACTTGGTGCAAGAACAGAATGAAGTGGGGGTAAGGGTCAGACAGCAATGCCACGTTAGTATTTCTAAGTTTTAGCTATTTTTACCTTTTCCTTCCATTTACTTCTGAGACTCTCTTTCTTGGAGAGGAAAACAAAATGCTTCCGATCGCTTGACTTCTCCAGTGGTAGGCAACACATTACCACAGGGCAAATGGTTAACTGACCAAACCTTGTGAAAATAGTGCACTGTGTTGGTGAAATACGTGTTTGCCTTTTTGGCAGTGAACCCTGCAGTGCTGGTGAGTAAGGCACCGGGATGTCTGAGCATGCTGTATCACATACTGGAGGCAGCTAGAGACTGCAGTGGTTAGGCAGTGTACATGGCCCAAAGAGGAGGCGTGTGTGCCTGGAAGGACACTGTATCTGCAGTTTTCTAGCCGATTCCAGACTTCTGCTCTGAATACAAGAGCTCAGACAAAGACGGGAATGTGAATTGGCTTTCCTGAACCCTCTGACAGTGCTGTCTCACTGCTACAGATGGGCAGCGACAGGAATGCCTGTTAAGACCCTCTAATGCTGCTGCAGTCTCCTCCGGTGAGGAAAGGAGGTCACAGCGTGCACAGGGCAGTGCTGCTGTGAGCTCAGCCTATCCACACGCTGTGCCTGAAATCTGTTTCAAGTCTCGTTAGTGAGGAATGCCCACTGTAGGCAGTGTCTGCAGGTAGTGTGGTTTGGCCCTCCTGAGCCACAGTGTTACTGAATGCTGGTTTGCTGACGGTCCTCTTCACAGGATCCATGGCCAGCCGTTTAATGCATGAAAATAGTGTTATTTTTGATGGCGGCTTTTCTGCTGTATTTCCTCCTGCTCCCTCCATCATCTGTGAATGCTGTTCCTTGACAATTTGATGGACTAAATTTGATGGACACCTTGCAGTGCTCTGACTTTGGTTCTAATTCCAGATGTAATTTTCTACGCTTTCATTTTTCTCCTCTGAAGTAAGTGTGGCACTGCTCCTTCTGCTTTCACAGAACATTATGAAATCCCCCAGTGAAGTCCATTTTCTAAGGGATGCGGATGTGTTGTGTTGTTTCCTGTGGGTGGATCCTGTAGGTAAAAAGTTTCCATGGAAACAATAAGCCCTTACGCTTTTACTGTTCCTTTATAATCAGGAATGTTCTGTGCATACGGTACAGTTTGGTCAACCTATTTCTCATGTGGAGGCTCCATGTTTCTTGCCATTTTAAGCTTTGTTTAAAATACAAATGTTAGTCACTTATTTCTTGTGCAAATGTTGAGTGTGGTTGAGAATCTGGACTACTTGTTTCATTGTCCCTTTAAAATTTTTGACTATTAACACAGAAGAACTGAAATCATGTTATAAAAATTTGGAAGACTAATAGTAGAATTTGATGTCTTTTGATTGTGTGAGCGTTTGGGGATTTTTTTAATTCAGTAAGACAATCTTTATTTTATGTGTTTTATATGACCATAAATCATGTTACTTCTCTTCTGCGTTTTTAGCAGATCGGTAGAAGGGCAGTTGAACATTTTCGTAAATTATTTCAAGGTTCCGGCATTTCAGTCAGGCTCGCAGTCTACATTTCTGATGAAATAAAATACTCACTAGACTGGTCATGATAGTGCTGTCAAGCCAAATGTGCAAGGAGTTAAAAAGAATGACCATTTAAAAAGATGGTGGGCTGAAAGATCATCATTCAGAATTGCCTGCTTCAAAACATTTCAAACTAAAGGAAAAAATCAAACCATTCAGAATTTATTTTTCATGTTTTCACAGATTGTTTATCAGGCTTTTTCTCTGCAATCTTAATTGCAAGGCAATGGCTTGTAAGAGAAATTTGGCATTCTTGCTTAATTATACAACTCTAAGAATGTGAATTGCTTTTTTTTACTTCCGGAGGTTTCATGGTTTCGACATCTGCCACTAGCCAACCTGGACAGGAGATTTTGAGTTCATTTAAGATCTTAATATAGAACTCTCCCCTTCTGAATTGCTGCTGTCCAGGTGTTATAGGATAAATATGACAGAATCAGTTTTCTCTCTGAAGCTAATGTAACTTTTATTGTCAAACAGCTAAGCTTAAAGAAATAGATTATGGCATGACTGGGAATAGCTACTCTGCTGCCACACTTCACAGTGCTGCCACATGCAAGTGTCTGACCCATTCTATAAAACCTTGAAGTATCACTTTCATGTCTGCTCTGAAAAAAATGGTTAACCTGCAGCACTTTGCTAAACTCAGTTTTTCCTGAATTAGGGGAAAATTCAAACATCTGATAATTGGGTTGTTGATTCATATAATGGTTTTTTTTGCTAAAATTATTACCCCAATTAATATAGACGTCTCTGTATGGTAACAATGTACAGATAAGTGTGTCTGACTGAAGTTAAACTAAGCTCTTCAGTGTGATATCTGTTTGTTCTTGTTTGTTTTACCTTTGGAAGCCCTGCATTAAGACTTGGTACTTCCTGGTGTGCACAAGCATATTCTGTTTGCCATTCACTTTCTGGCACAGTAGTGCTGGGCACTGAGCAGAATCCGAAGGGTGGAACATTTAAGATACAAATGCTGTGCTTCTACAAGTGGTGAAGTATTACTCTGTTCAAGATAAAAACAACCAAACCCTGCTATGTTCTGGCTCTTCTGTGAAGTAATTAGTCAGAGTAGACCTAGCCTTGAAATCAAACATTTTGACTGCAAAATAAGTTTTATATTTNTTCCCATGATGAAGAAGAAAAAAAAAAACTTTTGTCACTATGCATCTCTATGTTTTCTTTCATAATTTTCTTTGCATGTGGGTCTATGTGCTGGGGGCTTCTCAGTTGCTAACTGTGCTCTCTTTTATGGTCTAGATTGACTGCTAGAGCTATGTTCAGTATATTAGCTGAGTAAATAGTCTTTCTTTAAACAAAGATTTTTTGAGAGGCTGTGGTGTTTGTGTTTCTTTTTTTTTTTTGCTTGGTTTTTTGTTTCTTTGTTTGTTTTGGTTGGTTTGGTTTACATTTTTTTTTTTTCACATGATGGGCTTTGACTGTTTTACATCATTGGTACCTTTGCTGTACCTAATGGGCTTGATTATTTCTGCTTATTGAGTACTGTATGTAGGAGTCATTTTGGTTAAAAAATTATTTCTATAAGGAATGTTAAATCTGCTGTATGCCAGGGGTATTTTTATATGGTGTATGGATTGTTTTTCTGTCTCTTCCAGCAATTTGTAGGGTCTTGTTTTTCATGGTATTCCCAAAGGGGTTTTTTTATGCCTCATGCTGCTACCTGTAATGAAATTTCTCTAAAATTCTAAAAAATTGAGGCCATCAGATATGGGCTAAAAGCAGCTCCAGTATAATCATTGGTCTTTATGAAAAGTATTTACTTGTGAGTGATGGAGAATCAAGTTTTGCAAAATTTGAACCTCAGACAGAGACTTGCCCAAATTTACTCCTTTTTTGATGAAAAGGGCTGTTTTTGGAAAATGTGGAGGGAGGGTGGCAGTTTCAGGGTAAAGAGCACATCTATTTTATGCACAAAGCAACAGGGAACCTTTACTGGGTGTCCTCATAAAGTCGGTTACGTTTGGTATAATGTTAGGACCACCAAAAACCACATTATAAAACATTGGCCTTCACTTCTGCACCTGAAAAATACATGTCTGAATAGCAATTATTTGTCATGCATGTAAAATCGTGGATATAAAAACAGCAGAGCATGTCATTAGGAAAATCAATTCTAAACACTTTGTGCGCTGAGTAGATGCTCCATAAAATTTATCTTACACAAAAGGAAAGAAATGCATGGGCTGTAAAAAAGTGTGCAGCAGAAATGCCAACTGTAATTTTGTGGATTTTTTTTCTGTGTAAGAACAAAAGGTTCAAAGGAAAAAAGCTATCAAAGAATCCCCACTTTGCAGAGCTGAGCAGCTGGTAGAAGGTACCTCTTGACAAAGTTGGCCACACTGATCCTGTTATTACTATAAATTTGTTTTCAGAGCCACAGTCTGCAACTGGAAGATGCCAGGTGTATGTGCCTGCAAGTCTACAGAGTCTGACTTCTGTGTGCAGAAGTCTCTGGCATGCGTCAGAGAATAGAGTAGTTCCCTGACATAATTACTTTTTCCCAGTGTAAAGGGCATCTGAAGCTATTTCTGCAATTACATTTCAACTTCTTTTGGGCTTTGTTTGTTTTAATAGGAAACTTTCTTGAAGAAAGACTGAAATTATGCATGAAAAATGAAGCAATAACTCAATAATTAAAGATCGATTGAAAACTCTTATTTCAAACAGAAAAAAAAATTGAAGCTCGTGATGAAGCATTTAGAATATCTGTATTATTTTTGTGTAGCATATGTGGAATTGATGAGTGGGAAATTGTTTCCAAATATTTCTAAACATCAGTAACCTTTGTTCATTCTCCTTATGTATTGTCCATGACTGCATAAAGTCAATACCTCTCTTGCTTACGTTTAGAAATGAAACTTAATGATACCTATTATGTTCTTAGCTTTCAGATTTGGAGTAGTTGTTAAATGCAGAATTGTATTACAGCATGAGGTGTCTGCAGAATTTTCAGTTAATACTAAATACCACTTAATCAGTGTCAGATATGTTTTAATTTGCACAACTTTAAATAAGAAACATATAGACTTGAAACAGGGAGAGGATGCTAGGGATCCTTGATTGTAATTGATGGTCCAGTAGTTCCCACCTCTCAGTAGTATAGTTAAAATGTGGTGATGGCAACATGTATTTAACCTGAGTGATTTTTGCAGTATATATTATTGCACTTTGAGGTCCGCCAGAGTGCAGATTTTAATTGTTATTTCTTGGAGATATTAATGTGGATTTAATGTGGGAAAGTTCTGCACATAAAATAGAACCTTCTAGAGGGAAAAAACCATGTATTTTCCCAGGGGAATATAGGGAATGCAAGAACAGGGGTGCACCATGGCATAAAAGTATTTGGTAAAAAAATATAAACTACTTCACAAAACAAAATGTTAGAGTGGGTTGACAGTGATTTCTGCTGTAAGAGTTCTTTTGTATGACATTGGCAGGTACTGTAAGGACGCACACACTGATCAAGGCTCCTGCCCCTCAGGCCCAGCTGAGTGCTACCATAGGCGGGGGCAGAGGGCAGTTGCTGCAAAGGCTCCA
>VYZQ01017800.1:10109-35858 GCA_013400655.1 Mystacornis crossleyi
TTCCTTCTATCCTATTTTCCTATTTTGCACCACCACCATGCTCTCTAAGTCTCCAAGTCAACTTGTCATGCTTACTTGCCTGTTTTTGTGAATTGTCGCTGCTGCATGTGTGACATCCCTTGGCTCTGAGTTCATGGTTATCTTTGTATTAGTTTATCCTGATCTCATTTATTCAGAAGTTTGGTAAATCTCAGATAATCCTAATGTCACAAAATTAAAAATTGGGATCTATTAGTGTTGGTAGGCCCCATTTCACCTGTAGTGATAAAGGATAAAAGATTTTTTTTTTGCTGTCCACAACGGATGCCTGAGGCAGAGTTCTTATTAGAGAATATTCAAAAGTTTCTTCTGTTGTATGCTTGTATTGGTTTGGGATTTGAGTGTTTTATTTTAAGATTGCTTGTTCTTAGCTCTCTGATGCTCACAGGTCTTTCCTCAGTCTGTTGGAAGAAAGAGACTGCTGCCCCTGTGTCAGGACAGGAATACAGAGTCTTTAAAAGCAGTGTTTCCAGTGCTAGTTTTAAATTTTTTTTTAGTATGTCTGTACTGGGATTATTTCAAGGCCGTGGAATCTGCCTAAACCTGTACCTGAAATGTAGCATAGGCGGGAAGTTAATTTCCTTGGCTCAATGCTTAGTTCACAACTAATTTCCAGCTTTTCTAGGAAGGAGGAACTTGAAATGTGTTCTGTGTTATTAGGCTCTGCTCTGTCTTTTTTTTTTCAGTGGTTTTGATTCTTTAAAAAAATTACCTTAACCTTTTTGCAGTGCTCCAGTTTGCAGCACTGCAGAAGATGCTGCGTTGTAGCTCTGCAAACTCACAATGTGATCTTTCCTCTCTCTTTCCTCGTGTATTTTGTTTATCAGTAAAGTTAATTAACAGCATTAGTATTTATTGTTCGCTTTGGCTGCTTGAGAAGAATGAGACAGCTGGGACTTCTGAACAATTGTTTTAAGCTTTATGCATGTCATGGACAGGGAAATCTATATGCTTTCAGTTTGTTTCATATTTTGGAGTTTATCTTCAGTTATGAGAGCTAGAGTCTTAAAACTGATTGAAAGTTAAAAACGGCAGGCTTGTCCTTTTATACCTTTAAATTCTGCATCATTGACCTGTTGTGCATTGGCTTAGCTTGAACCTAGCTGAAGGCATTTTGGCAGGCCATCCTTATGTTTATTTTATGGTATGCTCTAATTTTTATAAAGGGCTCAATAAAGAATATTTGTAGGAATGTTGGTTTTGCTCTTGCACTTCTCATGAATGCTTTTCTTGCCTCGGTGGCATTATTCTTTGTAATGCTGAGTGTGAAGTAAAAAGGCAAAAGCAAAGGAAGAAGCAAAGAGCTGAAATTAGAGTCTGGGTGACAGTGTGTCTGATGCCAATGGGAGTTTCTTGGTGAAGACGTATTTCCTTAAGGTAGTTCCTGTTGTGTCATCTGGAAGTAGGGAAAAAAAATCTCCTTGAAATACTGCTTGTAACATCCCCTAGTGTGACTGCAGGGGGGAATATAAAGGGGAGCAAGAAACTGTACAGATTGCGTAAATGCCTGTGCACATGGGCAAATCACTTGCACATGAGTCCATGCTGCTGAAATGCAGAATGCTAACCATACATTGTGAAGCTTAGTTACGGGTCTTTTTTAGGAGGGTGCTAAGTTGCTGGTCCATCCTTGTGTCCACTCTTCTTTGTGGTCTTCATTAGAGTTCTGTCTTTTCTACAGTTTTGTGCAGCAGAAGTGTTACATTTGAGACAGGGTAAGTCTCAGATATAATTTCTTTAATTGCAGGGAAGATGAAAACGAAGTTTGCTTTTGGAGTGAAAAAAGGTGTGGTTGAAATCTGGAAATGCTTTGAAAACTCCCACCTGTTGATGCCTCTTCCCCACCCTCAACAGTTACATAACCAGTGGGAACAAATGGGAACCTTTCTAAGGTTTTCACCCAAGCATGTGGGTTTGCAGTTCCACATATCTGTTGAAAGTTTCTTGCTGAAACCTTGCATCCTCATCCACTTGTACCTAACTTCACAGAAGGATTATGGCTCTAACAAGTGGAATAAGCACTAAAATGTGCATGGGTATTAGAAAAGACTCATTTGTTACAATATTTTTTAAGTCCTTACAGTAGAAATAATGGTTCTTACAAGGGGAGGAAGAGCATCCTTGTCTTTTTCAGAGAAGTTGTGTTTCATTAGCTATAGCTGCTCAAACCAGGAGGCACTAGCACTCAGGAAACATTTGTGTCATTGGTAGTGGGGCTGTAGGTGTTGAACTATCTCAAGGCAGGCTTTACCTAGTATTTTTATTGGAAAAAAAAAAAACCCTGTGGCTTAGTTGTGCTTTATTTAAAGCCTTTTAGGTTGTCTAAACTTTTGTGTAAAATTGATGGCTATTGTGAAGGATTGGTGCAGTCAGCAGCTACCCAAACAGCAAAGGAGCTATTGCATTCATCTTACTGAGGTTCCTTTATTACAAGCCGGGGCCTAAAAGGTAGCCTTGGGCTCATTTTGATTTTGAGGTACTACCAAGTGGTGTTTATGATGATCGCTTCCTAAATGTATATTAAAAAAAACCTTCAAAGGATCCTTTTTGTTTCAAACTTCTGTAGGCGGGAAGCCTGGATAGATCAAGGCAGGTGACAAAGACAGAAGGCTCTGCTTTTAATTTCCCTCCTTTTTTCCTGGAGACCTATCTGACTGAAGTGCCAGAAGTCTGGCTCTAATCTTTAAGTTCAGCCAATAAGCTATTGCTTCTTGGACTCTCCAAATAGATTTGCTATATAAAACTTTATGTGTCCAAATTTCCTTCTTTGTATGTTAATTTCTCATTCCACTGAATCTTCTGGAGGTTTTTTTTTGTTGGTTGGTCAAGCAGAAGAACCAGAAAATGACTGAAGATTACTCAAACTGCTGCTGTAAAAACTCAAGGAGGAGAGACAGTCCCTTTTTATGAGCAGTTTTTAACAAAAATGCTTCAGCTCACCATTGCAGTTTTAGTCCAGAATCCTCAAAACTATTTTTAATTCCTCTATGAAATTAGTAGAATTAGACAGCAAAATATCTTCAGGAGTCTACAAAGTGTCTAGTTAGGCCATAGTACTGAGAGGCAAAGCCCTGAAAGTTCTGTTTCATACTTCAGCAACGAAAACATGGAGCTGTTTGTTTTCTGTCAGCTTTATTGCAGCTATGGTCTAAGTTGGTCTTAGCTTACCCTGCAAGAGTCTCATCACCTCTTTCTTTTCTTTTGAGGTCATGAAACGCGTACGCACAGAACAGATTCAGATGGCAGTGTCCTGCTACCTCAAGCGCCGTCAGTATGTGGATTCGGAAGGTCCTCTAAAACAAGGGCTGAGGCTGTGTCAGACTGCTGAAGAGATGGCAGCTAATCTCACAGGTAATCCTGTTGTATTTTCCATGATTGCTTCTTGGCAGAGTTGTGAGCATGTATTTTGGCAGCTATATGAATTCATCTGCACATATGGACATTTCTTCTCTTGAAATAAATTTCTCACTGTTAAGTTGGTGTGAATTATGAACTTTTGAAGAATGGAAATGTGGGTGAAAGTGTAACAAGGTGACATTCATAGTCAGTGAAGCATCAGGCTGAAACACCACGTCAGGTTACTGGAAAATACATATGTTGTATCCCAAATAACGTGAAGTCTGGTGAGTAGTGGTGCTTTGGAATGGAGGTGAGAAGCACCTAGATGAGGAAGGAAGTAGAAGCAGGAAATTCTGTTGTACCTTTGTGCTCCAAAGATACAACAATATAGAGTTATATAATGTGAAAATCAAGTGCTAAGGCTGTGTCTTTTTCTGGCCTGGTCAGTTTTGTAGTTGTGAAAAGTCTGCTCTGTCACTTGGGGAAAAAACCCCAAAACCTTCAGTGGATGAGACAAGGCATGCAGGGAAATAAACTTCCTTCCCTTTTTTAGAGATGTTTGAATCCTGCCATACTGCTTGCTTTCCAAACTGTGTCTGTGACAGTCTTCATTGTAATTATTATTTTTGTTTTAACAAACTATGCTGCTGATTGAGCATGTAGAAGTATTAGAAGGATGAAAGCTATGCGGACGTTAGAGATTAAATTTACTTGTAAAAATAATAGAAAATACTGGGCTGACCTTTTGGGTAAAAAAGCAAGGAGAAAATTATTTCTGTGAATGAAACTGCTTAGATTATGTGGTATCCCAGGCAAAGTGGAGTGTTGGAGACCTTAGTTATTTGTAATATGACTTGATTTGACAAAATATTAGTAGCTATATAACTGTGTTTGCGACTAGGTAAGACTGGATGCAGGAACAGCTTTTTCCACGTTTAGAGTATTTTACCATAGTTAACAATCCAGAGATGAGTGACTTGTGGGTGAATGTCCAGGGGGACTCCCTCAATGGCCTGGAGGAAATTGAGTAATATTTCATTATTAGAAACAACATCTTATTGGTACTTTTCATTTCCTTGATTTTTTCAGCCTAACTATCAGAAGTTTATTGCAATCTCTAAAAAAGTACTGGGGAAGATGGGGAAAGAATGAAACCAAAGTAAAATGCTGAATTGTTTTTCAATGGGAGATTTTATGTGAGAAGTGGGTAGAAAGGTCAGTGTCAAAATGTGCTCAGGATGTGATACCAGCCATAGGAGGAGGTCACAGAAGTGTCTGAAGTAGTGGAGATGGACTGGATTACAAGCCCTTGTGCAAGCATGTGGCCTCATGCAGAAGAAAAAATATTTCAGTAAAGCGTGTGAATTGAGTGTGTGATTGGATTTTGTCTTTTTTACTAATCTTCCACCAAATTTTATTACCAAATTTCGTATTAGTCTGTATCCTCTTGCCAGTGTACGAAGATGGTGGATAGTGATTCGGAATTCAGTCATCAGTTTTTATTAGAACTGAAAATGGTCTGCTCTCATGTGTTCAGCTTCTTACTACTTCTTGTCAAATGTGCTCGCAGTGAGCTGTCAGTGAGCGTGCTGCAGTTCCATCAATGACTGTCGGAAAAGCAAACCCAAGCTTGCTACTTAATCTGACAACAGATGCTGAAAATACTTTCTGCGGCAGTCATCTCAGTTTTGTGAACTGAATAAAAATTGAGCAGATTGTAAAGCCTGCATAGCTTTATTTTGGGAGAAGTGATCAAACGTTTTTTTGAAGATGTTTTTGCTTTTTCCTTAGAAAAGTTCACCTTGCTTTTTTTGTTCAGTGCTTTTGTTTGACTTTTACATTAACTAGCCTGTGTGAATGGGAGACTTGGAGGGAACCTCGGAAGATGATCTGGTCCGACCTTTTCTGTGGGAGAGGGAGCCCCGATTAGATTATCTAGGATCCTGTCCAATTATATCTGCAGGAAAATACAGCACAGAGCTCCTTGTGATTATGCCATAGTTCTGTAGAAAACAAGAATAATGTCTAAGGACAGAATGAGTGACCAAGGAACAGGTTCCTCTAATATTGCCCATAGCACTGTTATCACATACGACTATCTGAAGTAATGTAAACTTATACATCATCACAGTCACCTAAAAGAGGAATCAGTTGCTATTACACAACATTTACAGTAGCCCCACATTTGTTAAATAGAAGCAATTCTGCTGGTAGCCAACACATGAGACCTGGAGGGTGCTGTCCATATCCCTGAGTTAGGAATGAGTTCCTTTGAATTTCCTATCAGGTTGCATAGCTGGTCACACTTACGGGATACGAAGGAGCAGATATTTCCAGTAGATGTTCTTATGACTGCTGGGGAAGGTGGAAAAGAAACTATGGTAGGTTTATTAATGTATGAAAGGGATATAGCCAGCATTTTATTTCTACCAGGTGGAAAATGTGCAGGAAATTTTACTCTTGTTTTGGAACCAGTTGACTTCCTGATCCTTTTTGCAGTTCTCGTTGGTTTAAAGTTTTGGGAAGGCAAAGAATTAGAATTTATTACAGCTGTCTGGTATGTAGAGTTCATTTGCCATTTGCTGGATGGGAATGAGCTCTAGCATCATTACTGACAGAATAGGCCATAATGGTTGCCCAGTCAGACTGTTTCAGGGCGGGTAGACAGAGATGGTACTCCACTTTCTGAAGCATGAAGTACACCTTAATTTTGGAATTAAGTTGCTTACACAGAGAAAGTTGTGGTGTGGAGGAAACATTTCATAAAGCCTAAGCCAATGAGTTGCTCTTGCAGAGCATGAGCAAGGTGGCAAGCCATTCCCTTTCCTGTAGAAATGAGGCCATCAGATCTCTGAAGAGTTGACCGTTACATGTAATCCTGTGATAGCATAAGAGACAGGCCCTCATATTTTTGTATTTCTTTGCTTTTACAATGAGTTGTATGGGTGACGTGGGAAACTGTCACTAAGTGTTCTTGAGTTACTACATGTGTATATGGGCAGTTTACTTTCTCATGCTGAATATTGATTATATTCAATTTTACATCCAAATAGCAGACCTCTTTACTTTAGCTGTTGAGTAGTACCAGTATGTGAGCCTGGAGTTCTTACCACTTTGAGTTTCTGAAGCAGCCAGGCTGCAGAAAGCTCAGTGTAGCTGTGCCTTTCAGCAAGTTACATTTGTTTATATCTAAACTGATTTAAGAGATGATATCATATTGGTGCTGGAATCTGGTTTTGTTTTGTATTTCCCAAGAGGGGATGATAAGCACAGCCCATCTCTGTTTCAAAAGCTGAATTCAGCTTGCCAAACGTACCTCGTGTATTTACATAAGCGGAAGGAAGGTAGACCTTTGTCTTACCAGAGAGAGAGAGGAGTGGGGGAAGAATAGTGACAGGCTGCCTGTGTACCATGTGTTGATCTCTTTCTAATTAGAGGCACTGAGATGAGCTGGAGGCTGGCCTATCTCACTTTAGCGTGTGAACATTTGATAATGTTGTTTATAGACTTCCAGGGCTGTCAGACTGGTGCCTCTGTGCATGAGCCAAATGCTGGAACAAAAAGCCCCCCAGTGAATCAGGAGTAGAAAGGCAGAGGATGGAAAGTGGTGCAGGGCAAGGGAGACTGAAATAAATTGAAGTGAAAGTAATAAAAATAGGGGGGTTGGAGGGGACAAGAGTTACAATTTGAAAAAAATAATACGAAATGAAAATAGTGAAACTCCTTGCCTTCTTGTGCTGTATTTAGAACAGCAGAATGTGTGTTTCTAATCACTGATATTTGCATGTGCTTGGGGTATGTTGGTTCACGTCTGTAAACTTGCACAAAGTCCCCTGCGGATTCCAGGCCATTAGCAGAAAAGCAAAGGTTTGGTGCCAAAGAAGGAGAAGCCAATTCTTTTTCTAAACAGCTCGGAACCACTTTTACCAGAGTCTGGTTCTGAAAAACAGTTTAACACAGTCTTAGAAGACAGTAACAACTGGGTTTGTGGTCAGTTGCCAGCTACCCCTTAACCTAAAATCCTCAGGGAGGAGGGCACGTTTTAGTGAAAAACTACTAAGTGTTTGCTTAGAGATTCAGTGTTTTCACCACCACCTTCGTGAGACTTAATCAATGATCATGATTATAATTTATTGTAAATTATAATGACTGGGATGAGAAACTTGAGAATCTGAAGTAGTGTCACTGTAGACCTGTCCATGATGGTTGGTGGGACTCACTGAAAAAGAAACTATATTTTGGAGAAAGTTGTATATTGCTTTCTTCATCTTTTCTGAGTGTAAAGTTGTAAAACCACAGTTGTAAAACTTTTAAGGGGTCTGTGATGGTGTTATTCTGAATTTCTTTGGAACTTAAAAGTTTTACTTGAAAACTTTAAAATGAGTTCTGGGTGGAGCAGATGAGTTGCTGAGATTTTTAGAGTGGGTTTTGGCTTTCAGTGTACTTTCTCATTCATGATCTGTCTAGGTGGTTAATGCCCCATTTAGATGCTTTGAACGACATCATACCCGGATGGTTTGAAAGTTGAAATGTCATCTGAGTGGCTGCATACCTTGGATTTTATGAGAAGCTTTGTTTTCAGGCACACATGCAGAAATCCTTAAATCCCGTGTAATTTTTGCGTCTTTTATTTCACAGTCCAATCTGAGTCTGGTTGTGCCAACGTTGTGTCTGCAGCTCCCTGCCTGGCAGAGCCACAGCAATATGAAGTACAGTTTGGACGATTACGCAATTTTCTGACAGGTAAGTATCAGGAAGCAAGGAAGAAGTAGCTGACTTTTGGTTTTGTTATTTCAGTGAGTAAAGGGCCATGTAATAAAATTCAAAATCATGTCTCTAACAATCTTTAGATTTCTAGTTTTGAGATTTCAGTTAAAATAGAAATATTTAATTTTTCTTTTTTTAGTTGTTTGTGTGCTGAATTGCTTTGAATTTTGTAGATGGCTGACTGTCTTTTCTTGCTCAAGCATTTGGCCTTTGTAGATCTTCTAGACAACAGCATATTTACACAGGACAAGAAGGAAAATCAGTGTTTTATGTGAAAGGCAGGTAACTGAGAAATTACTGTAGTTCTCTGCTCTCTCCTAGTTTAAGGTTTTTAATTTTTTCCATAATTGGCTTCTTTTTATGGAGGTCTTGATTTTAAAGGGAGAATCTGTTCCTGTAAATTTAGGTGTACTGGCTTTGAGACTGAAGCAATAGAACAAAGTAAAAAAATTCTTACTCCGTAATGATGCAGAAGACAACCATGATTTTCATTTTTTTTTAATCATTCAATTATTTTTTTAAAAGGTACTCCTGGGAATGTCCTTATTTCTTCTGTAAGTTTCCAGTATGGGAAGAAGAAAGCAGATAGAATCTTTAGAGAATAGTAACAAGGAAAGTGAAGTTGTCACACACAACATTTGTCCGGTGTAGGGATTTGACCCCAATGTGCATAACATCTTTAATATTTCTGGTAGTTTTTGAAGAGAAGAGAAGGGAGCGGGCAGGAAGGCAAAGGCAGAAAATAGTGAATTCTTGGAGCCTTGCAACCTACAGCAGTTCAATACCTTTGCACTTTATATTTGAAGTAAATCTGGTGTTTGAGATTTTTAAGAAGTATGATAGGTCTGTTCAGTGCTTGGTGAAGTGCTTGCTTAATTGCTTGGTGAAATGCTAGGTTTTACTGTTCAGGTTGACTGTTTTCATCTTTTTTGTCACTTTTGCTCTAGTTTGATATCTTACACACATAGCTACCTCTGTTTGTTCAAGGGAGTAGCTTGCCAACCAGCCACAAGGCACAGCAGGAGACTTCCCATTTCTGTGATGCCCCTCTGAGGAGTGGGCAGGGGATTAGTGACACAGACTAACTTAACTAACTAATCTCTAGTTCAACCACCTTGCCTCAAAGCAGGGCAAGATGGGTGTTGGATCAAGTTGCTCAGAGCCTTTTCCAGTCAGGTTTAGAAAATCAAAGACTCTGGAGATTGCTGTACTTCTCTGGGACCCTGGTGCAATTCAGTGAGAATTTCCCTTGCAACAGCTTGTCTGTTGTCCTTCCACTGAGCACCATCAAAGACTCTGGAAAATCAAAGACTCTGGAGATTGCTGTACTTCTCTGGGACCCTGGTGCAATTCAGTGAGAATTTCCCTTGCAACAGCTTGTCTGTTGTCCTTCCACTGAGCACCATCAAAGACTCTGGAAAATCAAAGACTCTGGAGATTGCTGTACTTCTCTGGGACCCTGGTGCAATTCAGTGAGAATTTCCCTTGCAACAGCTTGTCTGTTGTCCTTCCACTGAGCACCTCTGAGAAGAGGCTGGCTCCTTTTCCAGTATAATATCCTACTGGGTACTGAATGCAAGTAGTTGAATAGCCCCATATTCTTCAGGCTAGACAGACCCAGCCCTGTAACCTCTTCATATGTTCGTAGGGAACATTTTCTTTGTTCCTGTTTCTGCCAACTACCCATCTCTTCCCTTTTGCCCCTACTGCAAAGTGAGGTCCTTCCTCTTGTTGCATTTTTGGACTAGTGCACCTGGAGAAAAAGACCTGATGACTGCTTAGAGCTTTTACTACATGCAGACCGCTGTCTTCACTGGCTTTGGCCCAGTTTCAGTGGGACAGGAAGGAGAGTGATGCTTAAGTATGCAAATACATGTGTACACACTGCACACCACACATACTCTGTAGTTAACCGTTGCAGAAATGAGAGAGTATGGCCTAGAGAAAGTCTGGAAGAGTGCTCAGCACAAAGGAAAAATAACTTAATGGAAAGGGAGAAAAGAGAATATGCATTGGTGAGTGGCAGGAGGGAAGAGAATGTTGAAAAGCAGCAATGCCTTTTGCATTTTGAGGATCAGCAATGCCTATTTGTTTTCCAATAATTTGGACTATTTGGTCCTGTGGTAGTAACGCATTGTGGCCCTGTTTGTTGCCGTGGTATTCTGCAGGGCTCCACTCCTCACAGCTCCCTGCAGCTGGCAAACAGCCCCAGAGAAGCTGGGGAAGGAGGGGTGGAGCTGTTGCACAAATCAGCCTCTGCAAGGTACAGCATAGCCTAATCGGGGTTTGTTACACTGTGTACTAGGAATTACTGCTGGGATTTGCCTTGGCAGAGAGAGAAAAGCATGTACATGAGCAGGCACAGAAATAAAACAAGAGCACAGCATATTGCAGTACATTTTGGAAACTGTAGCTTCCTTTCCCCTGAAGACAAATCAGTTCCATCCAAAGCCCCACATGCACATTTTACTGAAGCTGAGAGAAAAAAAGCCACCAAAGCTCAGGCCTAGACAAGCTAGGTAAATAATTTTGACTTAAAACATTTAAATACTATTTTAAATATAATGAATAAATTTTAAAGTTCATTTATCGCAATAAACAAAGGGCATACTTTTTCTTTTGAATTAAATGGGGAAAATTCTACTATCATGTATTTTATGAGGTGGTATATTATTAGCTGTCCCACACCTGAAAAGGGTTTTGAAATCTCTGCATTTTGTTCTGACAAAGTACCTCACTGATGTGGCAATCTCTATTCAGGTCAGTAATATGTGCTGTACCTCCTTTACGTGACAGAAGAGGTTCACTTAGATGTGCCAACAAAAGTCTCCTTTTGCTTGTTCTCTGATGTCGCTGTCAGGACTTTTTCAGTAGTCGTCCTTGCTCTGTTTTATTCCCAGTAGAAAGTGGATTGAGAATCATTCAAAGTTTGTTGTTGTTTTTATGTAGATTCAGATTCTCAGCACAGCCATGAAGTGATGCCTCTTCTATATCCCCTCTTCGTCTACCTCCATCTGAACATGGTCCAGAATGGCCTAAAAAGCACAGTGGACAGTTTTTACAGCCGCTTCCATGGCATGTTCTTGCAGAATGCCAGCCAGAAGGATATCATTGAACAGTTGCAGACTACCATGACTATTCAAGATATCCTGTCCAACTTGAAGCTCCGGGCTTTTCTGGACAACAAATATGTCATCCGCCTTCAAGAGGACAGCTACAACTACCTTCTTCGCTACCTCCAAAGTGACAACAACAACGCCCTGTGCAAAGTCCTGACCTTGCACATTCACCTGGATGTGCAGCCTGCCAAGAGGACTGACTACCAGCTCTATGCTGGTGGGAGCTCCTCACGCAACGAGAGCAATGGCCTGGAACCCAGCGACGTGCCGGCTTCCATTCTGCAGAATGAGGCAGCACTGGATTTACTGCAGGACAGCATTAAACGTGTCAAGGATGGACCCCCTTCCTTAACCACCATCTGTTTCTATGCCTTCTATAACACGGAGCAGTTGCTGAACACTGCAGAGATTTCACCAAACAGCAAGCTGCTTGCCGCTGGGTTCGACAATTCATGTGTGAAGCTGTGGAGCCTGCGCTCCAGGAAGTTGAAATCTGAGCCCCACCTTGTTGATGTGTCCCGCATCCGTTTGGCTTGTGACATCCTGGATGAGGAGGTCTGGATACCCTTTTTTTACCCTTTCTCCCCTCCTCTGCTTACCTGTTTTGAACTTGGATTGTTGAGTATCTAGCAATGTCTTAGGGAATTGTGAGTCTGTTCCACAACCTGTCTGCCTTGATGCTCAGATTTTATAACCTGCTTTCATCCTTGTTCTTCCCTGCAGCGACTGTAAATGCTGCACTGAGGTGCAGTGGGTTTGTGCTCAGGTCATAGTTTGTTAGTCCTAAGTGCTGGTTCCCTTCCTGCAGCTGTCCTTGGACAGATGACAGTAGACAGGCAGCCCAGTAAGGACAGGTGACCAGAGTCGGCTTCCTTCACTGAGGTACATGGAGCCTTCTAAGGGATGGGAAGATGAAACAAGGAGATACAGGCAGTAAAAACACAGTGCCAAATGAAAACTAGAAGTAGCTCAGAACAACCAGGCAGAAGGGTGGGGAGAAGGGCAGAGACACAGGAGAGCAAAATACAAAGTAAGGAAAGAGCTAAAGAAGTCTGATCAAATGCCTGCGTGCAAAACTGTATTTCAGGCATCACCTTCATTTACCAGAGGTAGAGTTATGGAAGAATTATGCAAAATGTCTCTGTTAAGGAATCTGAAGTGTAGAAACTTCAGAAGCTTTCTACTCTGGAGTGCTGGAGACAAGAACAGGGATGTGTGTACCTTCACTTCACATGCTAGACTAGATGGTATCTTCTACTTGATTTTTTTTTTTTTCTCTTTCTGGTCATGCCCTTCCTCCCCTCTCCCCACAACTGCCCAAGTAGCAACTTTTATCTGGTTAGAGATCAAAATTTGTGACTCTTCTGTTGTTTAATCACTCTTCTCCTAAGGAAAACAAAACTCATTTGTTCTTGTGTTGAGCATTTAGCAGGAGAGACATCCTTTTTTCCACTGTTTATTTCTTCCAAAAAGTACTTAGTGACAAGGTTCTATTTATTTTGGAAGAGTGCCAAGAGCTTGGTGTGTTCAGGGATCTGTGGTTAGGGATTGCTTTGTTAAACAGCTTGGGAAAAGAGGCAGGCATCAAGGTGAGACAGCACAGCAGCATCTTCACTGCTTCCCAGGTTAACCCTTTTTGCAGAGTGTGCAGGTAAGTGAGTCAAACTAGCCCAAAATGGAGCTATGGACTTGTTTTCATTATAAACTGGAACAGTTCATAGAGCATGTGACTGTCTATTGCCCATCATGGAAGCCCAATGTCAGTAACCTGCAAGAGAGGAGGATTTGTCTAGTAAATCAGTAGGCCACCTTCTTTGGCTCTGGACTGTCGAAAAGTGAGATATTGCCAGGTTATCAAGACTCTGTGTGTTAGCTTTTTTTGGCATGTAGTCATAGATTTGCGTATTGTGCATATATTAGGAGATAGCCATAGAATCATGAATGCAAATGGCTTTGGTGGCTGTTTGATGTTTTGTGTGCCCTGCAGTTTTTGTGCAGAGGTCTAAAGCCAAAACTGGTCAAAAACTAGCACAGATCAAAGTCATCATTGCCCTGAATAATCTCTACCACTGACAAAACAAATAGTGACCGGAGCAGGAGCTCAGAGTTGAGGGCGGATACCAATACCAGCCTGAACACACTGTTGGTTACCAAATGCAAATGAAAGCCCCTTGACTACAAGGAAATAAATTCATTTATCTGGGAGCCGTAAGTGAAAACACACAGGCACCTGCAGGGTTGCAGATGGGAACAGACCAGCACTTGCTTTGGTGCCATGGGAGAGGAAGCCAAAGATACAAGACCAAATCAGACTACCTTGTCTGAGCTGCAGCTCAATGTAAGCAGGGGCTGTATTTCAGTCACTGCAGTCTGATTAGTAGCAATTCACAGGGATAAAGCTGATAAAAACTTTGACAAAGAACAAAATTTCTTAATGTGCTTTGGCTTTGCTTCTGTGAGTTCTGTAGAATAACTTCTGAGGATGTTAAAATTTGATTTGGTTGATTTCTGTATTGTATAATTAGCTTTGGATAATGTATTTAAATAGTAATGCATTAAATAAGTAGTCTTCAGCCTGGTTTTTGATTTTCTGCAAGGAAACAGAGCCTTCTTTTTATGAAGTTATAAAGGTCTAAAGTCATGCTAATTTCAGTTGATGTTGTTCAGGGTGGCACTAAAGTTACTCTGGGTTTATTAATTCTTGTTGTGAGGGGGTGTGTGTGTGTATATGTATATGTGTATATATATATATAAATGAGGTTGAGACTTAGCAAACGTGTTAGAAAAACTTTTTTTCCTAGTCCATGTGAAGCCTTTGTGTCACTAAAGTCAGAATCATCTTCTAGGTGTAATTTTAGTGAATTTTGCTCAGTGTGATGCTGCAGTGTACTTCACTAGTGTAGTCTTGCTTCTTACAAATAAGAGAGGTTTACTATTTTGGGATACAGTAATTCTGTTTTCTTTATAGTATCATCTCACAAATGCCACTTTATAGTCTCTCTTACTTTGGGTCCAGTATAAAAATGGAGTTTTGTAGCTGTACAAACGGATGTATTGTCTGTCTCTTTGCAGTTTTGCCATGCTCATCACTGGTACGCTGTAAATCAACATCAGAAAATAATGCTCTATTCCAAGCCACAATAGTGCCAGCCTTTAAATCCTGTGAAGACTAAGACTTGACCCCATTTAGCTCTGCTTCTAAGATTCTGCTTTTAAGTGGCAGTGATCCTTCAAGTGGTAATGAGCAGGGATGATGCTGACACCTTGTTTGATGGCAGATGGGAGGGAATTCTGGAAGGAGCACTAAGAAATGTCCTGCAAAGAGAGCTGTCCTTCCTCATCGTTCCCTGCTAGGGCATCTCTACTGTAGGCAGATAAGAGATCTTCCCTTTTGACATCTTAAGAGCACTGCAGGATGAGAGATGATGACAACCAGGAAAACCTGTTAGTGGTTAGAAGAAAAAAAAGAGTGGGATGTGAGATTTTGTTTTGTTTATCTTTGAGGCTATCATTGTTGCTTTTTGAGGCTTCGTGGCTGCACTTGCAGCTGCCCCATTCATCTGGTCAGCAGACTAATTTGGATAGGGAGGAAACTGAAAAATGTAGTGACTCAGAAGCATTATAGATACACTGTTTTCAGTAAGCTATGATAGGAGCTTGCCGTTGTGTTAAGTGGGTGTCAAACAAGTCAAAGATTTGCTACCTGTGACCATATGGGAGTGTAGGTTTAAATGCTGCAGAAGGCATTGTCAAATCTGCTCGTACTTGTAATACAAGGAAGGAAGAGGGGGTCCTTGCAGACAGCCCATGTAACCTTGTATTTGAATGCACAAAATTAAGTACCTGGACTTGAAAAATTTGCAGAAACTGTAGAACAATACAGGTAACTTGAATGGGCTTCCACTGGTAACTTGTCAGAAATCTTACGGTCATAATTAAATAGTATAAAATGCTGCAGGTATCAGCCATTCTCCTTTAGCGTGGTAACACAGCCTAGAGATGCTGTGGATTCCAGTGAGCCATGCTCTATCTGAGGTAGAAAACCAATCTGAATAAGGATGGGGCTTTGCATGCCAGAGCCTGCAGTTTCTCTCTACCTCATCTCCTAGCAGAGATGAAGTTGGCTTCCAGCCGCATCATAAAGCTCCCATGGGCACTGACTACTTTGAAGAGAAGCAGCATTGCTGAATATGGCTGGCTGCCTGCTATGTAACATGCAGTTGAGATGGAGAAAGGCGAGGAGATAGCCAAGTCAGAGTTTGCTCACCTCCAGCGTGAAATTTGAAACCACTGGAGAAGAAGCTCTTTCAGGGATATGTCTAAGTCTGAAGCCAAACTGTCTGTGGGTCCTGAGGTCACGGGGGTGGGAGATCGAGAGCTGCTTACAACACACCGACTTCTGCTGGTCTGACTTCCGCTGGTTGTCAACAGTCCAGCAGCCCTGGGGAACTGCGTTTCCTCTCGGGGCAGGAAATGCTCCTTCTGCAGGAAATGGGCCAGTTCAAGATGATAAATGTTAAAGGGGCTGCTCACGAACAAAAGGATGTTGTGTTGAATTTGATGTGCAGAAATTGTCTGTGAATGGGTGTTACTGAGTCAGTACTGAGGAAAAGTGTCTGCCTGACAGCCCTGAGGAAAGGTGGTCTCAAGCTACTACACAGGTGTACCTCAAGCCAGGATTATCTTGCACTGGCAGTGAGACCCCAGCTTGTCAAGCAAGGACACTTCTGAGATCTGTTGAAACCTCTGTAGTCTGTAGCTTTTGAGTATCAAGAGGTGCTACCTGAGTAGGCTTTTAGAGACTCTTACCTTCCATCAGGAGATTAGTTTAGCACAGCTCACTGAATAGTCTTTAAACACAAAAGTGTTTAAAGTGTTTTACTTGTTGACTATCTGCCCTGGTACTTCAATTGGAGAATAACAGGATAGAAAGGTTTCCAGTGCCATAATTTTTGTGATTATTCATCTTCTCCTATGCCAAAATAGATCCATTGACCTAAATAAGCTGCATACATTTGCTATTCTTGAAGGCTGTTCTTGAAGGGTGAGGATGTGAAAGCATCCTGATGGAACTTGCAGGGAGAAATAGATGTTGCAGCCTTGATGGGTTTCTGTTCACATGCGGGGTAAGAAAGAATGTTAAGCAGACAGCTTGTCAAATATGCTTTGTCTTTTCATCTCCTGCCTTTTGTTTAAGACATCTGTGATTGTTTCCCCCTACTGTGAGATTCACTTCCAACAATGACCACACGAAAAGATCCCAAGATCTGTTTTCAACGTCATAGCCAAATGTTTTTAGTAGAGTGTGGATAGGGACTATGCATATGTTTTTAGCAAAAGGAATAATGTCATTAAATATTTTTCCCCTCTTTTCCTGCAGTCTCAGGTTAAGATGCCTTCTGGATTGAGCATAAGGCTACCAAAAATAAAGATAATGCCTCTGTAGAAAGTCTTATGTCACCATCCTTTTCAGTATTCACTTAGACCAAATGCACCAGCAATGTTTGTGTCTCAGAGTTGCACAAAATGTGCCACATCTAAAGTAAATAAAGTAAAAAATCTAACTCCTTCTGTATTAACACCCTCCTGTTTTCCTTGTGGAGGTTCTTATATTTGTTGAATGAATAACCATGCTTTCCTTCCTTGTTTCTTTTACTTCTTCTTGACCAGGAGGAAGAGGATGACAACGCAGGCACAGAAATGAAGATCCTGAGAGGACACTGTGGACCTGTGTATAGCACGAGGTTCCTTTCAGACAGTTCAGGACTCTTATCTTGTTCTGAGGACATGTCCATCAGATACTGGGACCTGGGAAGTTTTACAAACACTGTGTTGTACCAAGGACATGCCTATCCTGTCTGGGATTTGGATATTAGCCCCTGCAGCCTGTACTTTGCCAGCGGTTCCCACGATCGCACTGCAAGGCTCTGGTCGTTTGATCGGACGTACCCGCTGCGAATATACGCAGGCCATTTGGCGGACGTGGACTGTGTCAAGTTCCACCCCAATTCCAACTACTTGGCGACAGGCTCCACGGACAAAACCGTGCGTCTGTGGAGCACTCAGCAGGGCAACTCCGTGCGGCTTTTCACTGGCCACCGGGGCCCTGTGCTGGCGCTCGCGTTTTCTCCCAATGGTAAGTACCTGGCATCGGCGGGTGAAGACCAGCGGCTGAAGCTGTGGGACTTGGCATCAGGAACTCTTTACAAAGAACTGAGAGGGCACACGGACAACATAACCAGCCTTACTTTTAGCCCTGACAGTAGTTTAATTGCTTCAGCGTCGATGGACAATTCAGTTCGGGTCTGGGACATTCGGAACACTTACTGCAACGCCCCTGCAGATGGGTCTTCCAGTGAACTGGTTGGTGTATATACCGGACAGATGAATAATGTACTGAGCGTACAGTTTATGGCCTGTAATCTTCTTCTAGTGACTGGAATTGCACAAGAAAATCAGGAACATTAATTTTGCTTTTTGTCTTAGGGAAGTGGGTGGGTGTCTTGAATGCCAGAGTCCATTGCAAGCTGAGATTACTGACTGTGAAACACTTTTCTTCCTCTGCTCCCTTGAAAGGCATGTTCGGAGTGATGCAAATGCTTTAAGATGTCACAAAAATGCCTGTGCTATTGAACAGAATAAGGAAAAAAAGAGGAGTGATGAAAATACATATACATTCTACTTTTGTACTTGTAGGAATGGGAAAAAGGGGAGTAAATCCAGTAGCTTGGGGAACCTGAAAGCCTGGCCCAGATAAGTGAAACTGCCAACCAGATAAGCTGCTGACCTGCACTTAAATATCCTTCATTGATTGATGGGCACATCTTACCTACTGTTAATTCGGCTTGTGTGTGGAGAACTACTGGCCCGGTGGTTTTTGTTTTATTTTGCTTTTGTTTTCCTAGTATTGCAGAGGACCAGCATTTTTAAGACCCTTTTATTAAAAGAACATTACATATTTTCTACAGTGATAGTGGTCCTAAATATTTCAGCTCCCTATAGCACTTCTGGAATATTTTGGACTAAATAAGTAGAAAATACCCTTGTTCTTTTTTAGTAAGGGGATGGAAATCTGACCTCAGTTGGGGTCCATCTCTGCATTGTTGTTTGGGTTTGGTTCCTGGTACTAGCTGTGATTATGTGTATTTATGTTCCATTAATTAGGAAATTTTCTGACTCTGGTTGCACTGTGTTTTGAGGATGGGAGGACAGTGGGGACAGAGTGGTGGCTTTAGGGTAATGAACAACTTGCCTTGTCTGGAGGGAGGGCACCATAGAACAGAAGCGGCTAAGTTTGGACTCCTAATGGAAACAAGGCATGTCAACCCACCACTGCACCTCACAGAAATATTTCCATAAATGGAAGTTGGCCATTTAGGGAGAGAGGGATGAGAAGAGACACACAAAGTGACATGGGAAGAAATAGTATTACTAAATTATTGTGAGTACACAGAGGCAGCTCTGCCAGTGTTGGATTTTTCTCAAATGTTGCAATACCAGTTTCATGAACACTTTGTGAGATAAATCATCAGCATTTACAAGGATCTGCAGAAAAAGCACGTTCTAGTTTGTCATTTGGAGAGATTAAATATTTCTGCTTTCTGGAAAGAGTTATTTTGTATTTTGTTTTCTATTAAAAGCATTTAGTTTAAAAAGAAAAATAAAAATTGTTTGGTCCCTTTCTGGGAAGTTGGGTCTGACTTGTATGAGAAGAGGGCAGCAGCTTCCCCACACTGCTTGAGCCAGACTCCACTTGGCACTTGGGGGCTGAATCTGGTGGTCTTGCTCACTTGGTGCTGTTTTGATGTCCCCCTACTTGCTTTCCACAGAGCTGATGTGATGCGTCATGGAGTGGAATATCGATACATCTTTGTAGGTCAGCTAAAATGTATGTGGAGAATCTAGGTACCCCCTGAGGTTGACACTATGCACCAGAAGGCCTCATTCCGTAGCACTGCATGACCTTTACTTTGTGGTTTGGTCTTTTAAAATGCTTCTTTCAAGCAAATTTCTAGACAGGCTGTGGGTATTAAATAATTCCCTTCAGCTTCCCTCAGCCCTTCTGTATTTTCATGACAAAATTCTCTTGAGAACCTCTAAACAATCTTAAGAGTTCAGACTTATAAAAGACAACTCACAGTTGTCTTTTTATTTTATTTTACTGTGTATATACACATAAAGTTTGTAGTTTACGATAGTAAACTACAAAAAGCCTTTTAGCAGAAAAATGTTTGACCCTTCTGACATTAACACCAGCATGTGCTGCAGCTCAGTGCTGGGGGTACCAGAAACCCCTCTGTACATTGGGAGTTGAATGGCACTGCTGATCTTCTGATGGCTGCATGTCAGAAGTGTGAAGCAGCTTAACAATCCCAGACCAGGACTGGGCATGTTGAAGAAAAATGTATGGAAGATGGTTGTGTTGCTGATGCCTTGTGCTATGCAGCTCTCTCCTCAGAGAGACCTCTTTCAGCTCTGTGGAGCCAATACCACTCACCAGACCAAACACATGGTATTCTTCAACCTGCAGTAATCTCTCCAGTTGTTTTGAGTGGTTCTGCTCAATTCTGTAGATTCTAGCCCAAAGTTTCATTGGGAAATTACTGTTTTGGCTGGATGCCTGTGTGAATACTTAGGAAGGATGTGGCCCACCAGTGCTCACTGGAACTCATTTTGCTGTTTGTTGCCATATGTCCTGAGCAGTGTTTAGATTGAGAGCAGCTGGAGTTGTGGTCCTGAAGCAGAGCAAACAGCAACCGAAGGGGAGGGGAGGAAGGGAAGGGGGAGGGGGAAGGGGCAGAAATAAGAATGAGATGGGCAGAGAACGAAGTTTCCCATTATTGTCTTATTTCTACAGCAGAACTGGGCTTTTTATTACTTGGGTTGCTCTGACGTATTGCATGTAGAAGTGACAAAAGTAAAGAGACTTCAAAAGCAAATTCTGTTATATGTACATAGGCTAAAAGATGTAAAAGTGAGTCCTGACTTGTTGGAAAAACAATCACTGATTATGTGCTTCAAGTCTATAAACTGCTATGTACTGTGTGGAGAGTTTTTGGTGCTCTTTGAAGGAATCTAGGAAATAATCTAGACTATAAAAAATGTCTGCAGTTGATTGACAGGCTGAATTTTAAGGCAGAATTGGGAGGAAGGTATGAGTGGAAGGAAGGAATAACAATAAAGTCTAGCAAAATTTGGACTGTAGTCTCTATTAGCTACCTACTTCAGAAATAAGTATACTTGTATGGACCACTTTATATTTTAAATATATATCAAAAGCATTTAAGTTGACATAGTTAGGCACTCAAGAGTTAATAAACATCATAGCAGGATCTTGCAGTTTGTGTGTCCATATGTAACATAGTTCTCAGTCGCATAACTGGGCCCTCCTTCCCCTGCAAAATTTTTTACTTCATGTGCCTCCTGAATGATGCACAGGGCACCAGGCACTGCATGGTACCAGCCAGTGGCTCTCAGGAGATACTCAGAAAAAGAGGACAAATGGACAGCAGTCCTTTCACGGTTTACATAATCCTGTCTTCTCACAGTTATGGTTTGCTGGTGTTTGGGGTTATAGTAGATCTCCAGCACTGCAGGCTGTCTTTAATAGCTGCTGATGCATTTAGTTTCATCTAAAATAGTCTCATCTCTTTTATTAATCAGCTATATACTTGTAGCTTCTACAGTTTCCTGCAGCAAGAAGTTCTACACCTTGATTCTGTGAGGGGGGGAAAATATTTCTTTGGTTTTTAAATGTTATCTGATAATTTTGTTCTGTTCCCTAACCTCTTGAATTGATAAAGACAATGAAGAACAAAACACCTTTCCAGGGTGTCAGGTAGTCCAGACCACAGCAGGTAGAGACAAAGCTAAGGTAAAGTCCATGCTTAGTCACTGAATACTAATGAAAGGAAAGGGTATTTGCTCTAATAAATTGCTACACCCATGCACAGGTCTATACTAAAGTATACTTCTTAATTCTAACACAGGCATCTCCCAAGCAGTGTGCTGCCACGCTGTTCAGTCTAAATGTCTTAATTCCTGAAATGGTAAAGTTCGTCCTATTCCTCCCCATTCTGGTCACTTTGTGAAAAGACTGTCACTTACAAGTGTTCTTAAGTCTAAAAACATTTTACAGAAATGTTATTTCCATGAACAGGTCCTTTGGGTTTGCCGAGAAAAATAAGAAACTTCAAGCTGTGTTTCTAACCTTGTTTCAACACTTGCTGCCTTTTGTTAGACCTCTGGACTCTTGGGTTCTTCAACAAAGTCCTGAAATGGCCTTTCTTCTGAGTGGTGTCTAGTTGCTTATGGTGAGCCAGGCTCTAAAACTGTACCATTACAAGACACCAATGTGACAGTTAAATTAACTGCCTGCATGTCCCTTGCCAAACACTATCCTGGCATGCTCCACATCAGCTCTGGGTTTTTTTTTTTTTTAAAGTACTGGATAGGAGCCCAAACTGACTGAAATAACTCAACAATGTTCACCATACTCAGTGTACTTCAAGTACAAAATACTGATAAAAATTTTCCTCTGGACTGGTAATCTTTTTCAACAATTTTAAACCTGTGTCTGGCTTTCTGGACACTGCTATACAAGAGCACTGAGCAGCAGGTGAACAGAGAAGGTAGTACATTCTAAGTGCACAGTTTAAGACTAGGTGTTATCTACTGTGTGTTATCCTGAAGAAACAGTCTCTTGGGACAGAGAAGCTGTTGAACAAGGCAGCTGTAGAGGTTATTTCTATAACTTGATATTACAAGTGTTACTCTTGCATTAAGCTGAGGGTTGGAGGGGAAAGGAGGCAATTTCAGAAGCCTGCTTTATCAGTAGTCCTGCTTTGCTACCTAGTCCAAATTTTGCAGTTCCTTTTAGGATAAAATTGTCTTCTCTTTGCACAGGTTTGTGATCTTTAGTGAACTTGTGGTCTTCTGTGTATGACAAGCCTGATAACAACAATATTTTAGCATATACAGATGGGGGATCAGCTAAGAACAGGGCAGTGTTTGGTGCTCAGCAAGCATATCAGCACACGGGCAGTGCTCCTCTGACACACTGCCTGAGAGTAGGAGGAAGTAACTCCATCCTGATCCCTCTACCAGGCTGTCAAAGGGAGGAGATATGCTGGGATTGCTATCCCAGCTCTGGATAATGGGATGGGAGGCAGCTCAGGAGCTATGACCTGAGCTCAGGGCACAAGACCAGGATCATGATGGTATCAGGTTCTATTTCTTTGCTATCACTTCTTTCCCCCACCGAGTAATGATGCTTCTGTTTGTATTGCTGCACATCATACATCAACACTTGCTCCAGCAGCCCTGGTAGGGCAGCAGTGGGGCTGGTCAGGCAGCTTATTGAAATGATCACCCTGCATTCCTAGTAAATGGCCTGTAAATATCAAACCTGGGGTTTGGGTTGGGCTGTTTCTTCTTTGTTGGTTTTTTTGTTTGTTCGATTTTTATTTGCCTTTTATGGTTGTTGGGTTTTGTTTGTTTTGTTTTTCCTGTGGCTTAAAGTTATTTAACAGAGGTAGGCTGTAGCAGACTGAATTGCCTGTTTCCTGAAAGAAACCTTTGATCTTGGGATATTCTTTGGGATATTCAGGGGTATCTTGAACCCCCCCACCCCTAATTTGGAAGATGCCAGATCAAACTCCAGTTTTGCACTTAGACAAGCAGGCTACCTATACAGCAGTGAGTGCTGTAATTCTATTCAGAGAGACAGAAACACTCCTGCTGAAATATCCAAAGGCTGGACTGCACATGAGTCTTGGGAAGTTCCTGGAAGTGACATGGTAGATGGACACTAAGGAGAGAAAGGCTGCTAGATAACAAACCAGCCCTGCCAGGAGGTGTTTCTTGTTCTCTGGACAGCAGTGATAGTACCTGTGCTCTCTGATGTCTGCCTTAGGCCAGCCCTGCACCTGGCTTTGCAATAGCTACTGATGCTTTGTAGTTCATGGAGAGGGACGGGGAAAATAAGGGCAGAAAGTGCTGTGTGCTGCTGCAGTGATAAACTGGGGTCATGCTGTAAGACAGCTCCAGACAAACTAGTGCCAACTGCATGTGGAGAATGCAGTTGTCTGGCATCCAGAAAAGCATAGCAAAACTCGTGTACTGACAACTTGCCCTTTAGAACTAGCACAGATCCTTCCGCAGCTGCATGTACTTCAACACCAGGAATCCGCCAAGCCCTAAACATTCGCTCCCAGGGACTGGATTTGTGACTGCACACGTGACTTTGTAGTATTTTAGGTTAACACACCACAACTTCAGCCCATTACTGGGGTTGAAGCAAGGCATGTTTGCACAGCTTTTTCCTTTTTTTTCTTTTTTTTTTTTTTTCCTTTTTTTTCTTCTTTTTGTTTAATTGGTGAGTAGCTTAGCTGGAGACATGTGCAGGACTGCTGTTGCTTTTTGCCATTTTTGCTTAAGGCAATAGCAAAGGAATCTGCATATGGTTAACAGACTGGAAAAGAATAGCCACAATTTTAGGCGCTCTCTTCCCTCCTGGCAACTCCACTCCACTAGTGCAAATATTTCATGACCATCTAGGATGACTGTATAACAATCTGTGAGTTTGGAGGTGGTTGTGTTTTTATTTATTATTTTTTAACCCAGAAACAAAGCCCAAACCAAACGGGATTGTAAAGCTCTGCTGCATCTAAACTTTCTGGTGCCTTTGCTAGGCAGCTCTCCTTGTCCTGGAGGAGGTGGGGAGTGCTTGCCTTTCTCTTTTCTTTTAAAAATTATTTAACCATAATTCTCACTTCTCCGAAGTCTCTCAAGAGAAAACACAAGCACTGAGAACCTGCCTTTCTGAAGCCCCGTTTGTGTCTCCATGGATTGTTTCATTGCATAGAGAGATCACACACCTCAGTGACATCAGCATGCAGAGATGCCGGAGCCCCACCCTGCACACCTCACTGCTTGGGTGCACCTGGCAGTGGGAACTGTATGCTTCATTCAGGTTTAATTTCACAATGGAAATGTTTCATTTTCCTTTAAATGGTGCTTTGAAAGAACATGTACTATGGGATTTCAATGCTCTGTTGCTTTTCTACGGCTTGCTTCACTCAATGCAAAGACTTTTGTCCTGAAGTGCCTGTTCTTTTTTTCCCTGAAGATGCAGACAGGCTACAGAACTATTTCAATATCATGCAATAACTAAATAGAACTTTAACATTTGCAGTTTAATCTACAACATCTAACCCTATTGGCTTTCATACACCCAGGTCAGATAATCTGGGGACAGTACAGGTTTGGCAGGACAGCCTGCATTACCTGAAGCTTCACTGCAAGACATAAACTCTCATCTCTGCAAACTTCCCGGGTGTGCCCTTCTTGTGGTGCTGTCACCTCCCCTGCATTCATCTGATTTCCCCTCCGCACCTTCCAGGGAAGGGGGGCAGAGCCACAGCAGTTTTGACAAGACCCTGGCCCTTGGTATCAGGCCCAGGTTTGAAGTTTGCTCTGTCCTATGTCCCAGACCCCATTTAATCTCCAGCCCTCAGGGATGGGGGGCAGCCACCCTGGGGCTGGCATGGGGGACACAGTGCTGGCCCCTGAGGCACACCACGGCACACAGCCTGCAGTGGTGTGAGGCTCCTCGGGCCACAACAGAGTCAACTAAGCATTCCTCTCACTAAAATATACTATTTAATTGGGTGTTTCCCGCTTTTACAGCCTTGTGTAGAGGTGCCCCAAAACGACACCAGTAGTTTTGTGTACTAGTGTTTTCCAACACTAGGTTGTTTAACCTAGGGCAGGTGTGTGACCTTGTCGCTCTCTACAACCACCTGCAAGGAGGTTGTAGCCAGGTGGGAGTTGGCCTCTTCTCCCAGGCAGCCAGCGACAGGACAAGACGACACAGTCTCAAGATGTGCCATGGGAGGTTTAAGCTGGACATTAGGAGGAATTTCTTCACAGAGAGGGTGATTAGACACTGGAATGGGCTGCCCAGAGAGATGGTGGAGTCACTGTCCCTGGAGGTGTTTAAGTACAGGCTAGATGTGGCACTCGGCGCCATGGTCTAATCGACAGGGTGGTGTTCGGTCATAGGTTGGACTTGAAGATCGCAGACGTCTTCCCCAAACCAACTGATTCCGCCCCTCCGTTCGGGAAACGCGGGTTCGGTCGGGGCGAGCCTGCCGAAAGGCGCAGCCTGGGCCCTCTCCTGGCCCGCGGGAAGAGGCCGCGCGCTGCACTGCCTTTTCCTACGGCAGAGAATTACTCCAAAAAATCCCACTAAACCTGGGCGACAGCTCTGGGAAGCGCCGATCTCCCAGAGAGGTCCCGCGGCAGCTCCGCGCGGGAAGCGGCACCAACACCCGCCGCGCGCGGGCTGGGCCCTGCCCCCTGGCGGCCGCCCGGCCCCGCGCGCCGCAATTCCGCCAGCCTGGCTTCCGCGAGGGCCCTCACGCGCCGGGAAATGGTTACGGGATTTCCGCTGAAGATACCACTGAGAGGGGACCTCATCAAT
>VYZQ01017804.1:0-12999 GCA_013400655.1 Mystacornis crossleyi
AAATAGCTCTGAAAGAAAGTATCTGTGAGACATTTACGTATACAGGGAAGTTGTTAGCCTGCAAATTATTTCATACCTGACTCTTCTAAACCACATCAGGTATTGCCAGATAATATCTACCTGCAAATGGCCAGCTCATACCATCTGTGTGCTGTGATCTTGCCTGGAAAGCAATTCAGTTCAGTGTTTGAGACTGTACCTGCTAAGGAGAGAAAGAAAACACCGTTCTGTCTAAAGGACAAGTAATTAAAGACAGAACCTGTAATTGAAATCCTGCTTTTTAGGAGGAAAAGAACAAAAAAAATGAACAAAAGAAAACAGAGACTATAGAAGTAGCAGGGTACCACTTCCAAAGCAGTTCCAAAAAATTATTATTATCCTTGTACAAATGAGATTTAACAAATTACAGATGGCATTTTTCAGCAGTTTCACCACATTTAATTCACAATGGCCATTTTTAGGTATAGTGGCCTTCCATACCTAGGCAGCTCTTCTGTAGCCATGACTAAGCACTGTAAGAAACTTTTGTGTCTAGAACCTAGGGTCACTTCTAACATCTTGCATTGATTTAAATCGTGAACCAATTTAGCTAATCTGGCATAAACCCCTATATAATTACTTTGCATCACATTTATACAGATAGAAAAAGATGCATCGGTTCCCTCAGCAACAGTTTCAGTCCAGAAATTTTAGGCAGAGCATATGAGCTTGTGACCAGCCTTCAGCATTAGTAATTTGTATAGTTTTGAGACTGAAGCTTGTAGAATCCATGCACCTCAGAGGCAACTCTAAATCACACTTTTAATACTGATGAGACCAATTTAGCTTCCATATAGTGTTAGAAAAAGAGATATATCAGTACCTCAAACCCATTGTATTTACCTCATACTTTCATTAAACTGATAAAAACCCCTTATGTCTCATTCTACCACTGTACTTGCAGTCAATGTGTACATCAGTCAAATTTGCATTTACTGAGGTACTTTTGGTTTATGGCTCATAACACTGCTGGTGATTGCAAAGAGATAGAACAAGAAAGGTTTGTTGTAGTGGCTGAGACCATAGCCCTTTGTTACCCACTTTTATAGAGATGCTCTTTGTTATGCTTTCATCTTTTTATTTATTTGGGTTGGAAATGTCCCTATTTGTTCCACTGCATTATAAAAGCTTTGCTCTGTTTCCCATCTGCTGTTTTCAAGAGATCAATTGTAGAGCATTCATCAGTTGAAACATGTGGCTTTTGTGCCATAGTTTCTCTAATATCCATCTTGCCAGTCCCATGTAAACTGAAATGGGTCAGTTTTCATCAGCCTTGGCATTAAACCTCTGTACTCTCCCATGAGTCCTATCCAATAACTTAAGAGGGGTCAGAGTGGGAAACGAATTATGTGTCTCTTAATTCTACTTTTCTCATTCAGATGCCAGTACAGCAAAACTAGATCTCCCTGGGCCGGAGCACTTTGTTGTCTTACCTGGAGTGATTCTGGTTTGTGAATTATCCCTGGTCAGTTTAGTGTCTCAGTTTGGTCACATTAATCTCTTTGAATCACTGAACACTACCACCTCATTTTCATCTTCTAGAAAGAACCTGTCAGATTTTTTGTCTAGTGCCTGACACACTGATTGCTCTGCTGATCTCACAGCAGTCAGAGGAACCCAGAGGTCTCACAAGAAGCACCAGGACCAGCCACCAAATGTACCCTGCCCTCAGCCTTCACTATCTCATCCATTACTTAACAATAATGTAAATGGCACATTAATCCCAGATGATGTAAGAGATCCCATTTCACATACTTTAGCAGATAAACAGCTCACTGTTTATCCCAAGCTGCATGAACACAGAAAAACATTGTGAATTAATAGACAAAATTAATTTATAATTACTATAGGATTCTATATTTGTATACTCCATTTTTATCAGCCTTGAAGTGTTTACTTGTGTTATTGTATTTAGAAAATAGCCAGCTAAATATAATGCATTCAGTCTGTGTACATAATCCTGATAAGCCCATGATGCAGATATAATTCTGAAAGTCCATTATTATGGATCTGTCTGCATTCATTTGCCTTAGATCTTCAAATGATCCATAAATTAGGAAATATGATTGATAATTTCAGCAAATACCTTAGAAAAATCCATACAGAGATTTCAGAATTCATTTTGAAGTGGAATCTGTCATCCTGCCAAAGAATTCATTTCAACTGTTTGTCATTAAAAACAGATATTTCAATATGCTCCTTTTTAAACTAATAAGTGTTAAGATATGGGGCTTTTTCCCAAAATTACAAGTTGTTTTTAAAACAGAGCCTCTTTCTGTTAAACATGTATGATTAAGAGGAGCAAAAAGCTTTTCAACTATGGAAAATTGCAAAAGGTATGGAGAGGAAATGAATGTATCTACTGCTACAGATATCTGTAGTCACAAGCACCTAGATACTACTGTATGGTGTCAGCTCTGAAATTACCATCTTGGCCATCTAGCAACTAACCTGCACACAATGCAAGAAATGTTAGGTTGCTTAGAGTATCTATTTATCTAGAGGCCATTAAAATGTCATTTTATCTTTCTTTTTTTTTTTAAGCATGTTTTAATCTTTCTCATGGAAAAAGAACTGAGGTCATTGGGTTTTATTTCTGCCATAAAGGAAGAAGGGAATGAAGTTCCCCTTGAGTTTTGGGGTAAAATGTGGACTAGCTGTAACTAAGAGCAGAAAAAAGCCTAGCACATTCCTTTCCATCCAGTCCTATTTTGTCAGTCCTTTCCATTATTTTTCTTTTACAGTTTCCTCTGATTTCTTAGCTTCCATGATAAAAACAAGTGGGTTTTTTTTTAACTCACAAAAGTAAACAAATAGATAAACAAGATTCCCATGAGAAAGCAGCCCAAATTCATTAATATATACCTATCACTATGTATTCCTTTTAGCTTTTGAAAATTGCATAAGCTGATAAACCTAAGATTTTGAGGGAGAAACTTACCATGAACTGAAAAGTGTAGTTAGGCAACAGTTTCCCAGAGACTTGTCACAATTTTGAGAAATGTGTCAGGATTTGATTTTGCCTTATAGAGAAGTATTAAGTTGCTTTAAAAATATGTTTATGAGATAAGATTTTTATATTTTAGAAATATATTTATAAGTTGTGGAAAGATGACATTCCAGGACACTGCATGATGAATTAGATGTACTCATAGCGCTGGTAAGCGTGTTTCACAAGTAAAGCAGTTATATCTGAAGGAACTACCCATCTTTAGAAAAGGGACTGAAGGGGAGGAAAAGTTGTCCAAAGGATAGCAGCTGCAAATAGAATAGTTTTTAAAAACTCCTATGTGATCTAGATTCTGAGCAAATCAAGGGATTTGTGAATAATGCCATATAAGCCACTACTGGCTGGTTTTATATCTGTTACAGAGGCTGATATGTAGCTCAAAATAGGATAGAATAAATTGTTCAAGAACTAAACTGGGATTTCTAGTAAGCAGGTTTTAAAACACAGTATGATTTGGTCTGTTAGGATCTTCTTCTGTTGACAGTGAAATAGAGAAGTAGGAGAATGGAATGGATAGTGAAATACGAGCCCTAGTATTTCCAAGGAAAATTTTATTTGCTTGAACATGGCAGAGAGCTGTTAAACATTATGAGCCAGCTAAAATGATCAGTAAAATTTGGGTTTCCTTGTATACTGGGCATGGATGTTCTATTGGGTATGCTAACAACTGTGTAAAATTCAGTCTATTTCTCCATGAAGATATGCCTGAAGCAGATATTTAAAGGAAACTGAATTATGGATTAGGATCTGCTTTGGGGGAAAGAACTGAGAAGAACTCAGATGTGAATAGAAACCAATATTTCATTGCATAAAGATCAATTGTGTTAAAAAAGGTGAGAAATTTGGAGCAGGATATAACTTTGAAAGGATCACCCTCAGTAGACTATGCACAACATCAGGACAGTAAACATCCAATTGCCCTAAAAGAGCTTTTTCCAGGAGCTTGGTTACAGAAGTTTATTTCCTCAAGGCAAGTTGTCAGTCAGCAAGTATTCTGTTCAAACACTTCTGAGTTTCTTGTCGATAGATACAACATAAGTTTAGAGACAGAAATGGCAAATGTCAGTTCACAAATGGAAGAATATTTTAGAATATCTTATCCAGCTTTGCTTAGCACAGTCAGGGAAATAAATACCTCTCTACATAAAAGAAGGTCATAACAACCACTGTGTTAGTGGCCTGCTATTTCAAAATAACAATGTTGACAGCATTCCCATGCCAACAGAAATGTGAATGAAATAGTGAGGAATGACTGCATTTATGAAAGGACTCTATTTGTCACCATTTGGCTCTGTCACTGATATGCTGGTGGAGAAAATATTGCTGTTGGGATTTGCTGTCAGTCCTCAAAACTTCTGTGGCTAGTGAGAGAATAAAAGTGGGAAAATTTTAGGAAACTGATCTTTACTTTGGGAAACTGCTTCAGAGATCAGGTTCAGTAGAAACAGCAAAGTGGTCGTCTACCTAAAGACTACTCTCCTGAATGGAAGATTTTATCCCAGAGTTCATGTAGCATGCAGTACACATTTCTGCTATATTGCAAAATATTAATCTCTTTATACAGCTGCCTTATGTTCCAGACAGGGTAGGTATCAATTTACAAATTTCAAATTGTCAGCAAACCTGACATGGACAAATCTAGGATTTCTTGTTTACCCAGCATGCAGGGTCGTAAATTACACATATATGAAGACATAAGTCACACTGCAGGTGTCTGCACTCTTACACTCCTAACCTCCAGCATGGGTTCTGCCTGTGCCAAGTGGATTCTCCAGACTTGTCACTGAAGTGCAGAGGTTAAGTGGCCTTCTGGATGGGAGGCTTTGATCAATCAGAAATTAGGCCGCCTTGAACATGGCTTACATTAAAGAGAAAAATAGAGAAGACGAATAAAGTATCATGCTGAGGCTCCATGTCCAGGATAGCATGTAACTCTCCAGGGTTCAAAAGAGCAGCAACTGTCTATCTCTAGCCCTCGGTAACCTCCAGGAGAATGCTTCAGCTCCAGGATATATTGACAGGGAAATGAAAGTGATACTTAATGTCCAATTTAACAATTTAAAAGCAGAGAACAAATCATTCACAAAAATTGAAACAGGTAGCAGGTCACTGTATCTTTCATTTGGGTAGGTTGATATGGGCTGAAGTGACTGGGAAGTAGATTCCTCAATAAGTGGAATGAATAAGTCAATTACCAGCTTCATTGTTGGTTCTCAAATGTTCTGCCTAAAATTCATCCATGTTAGAGATCTACCCAAATCATGTTTCCTTTCTCTGTTTTCCCAGAAGACTCCTGGGAGTCCCGTTGAATCAAGACAAAGAGTTTGAAATTTTATTAGCACTGAATTCATGCCTCACAAATCAATACATGTGGGCAGACCAAATGTGTATAAAATCTGATTTTGTTTGCAAAGAAATTTTGTATATTATCAAAAGTTTATAAAGCACTATCTCTTTTTGTCCCTAGTAAAATCATAGTTCATTGATTATATTCACTCATAACTCTCTGCAAGAAGGAAATTAATGGTTCAGGGAGGCACATAAGTACATTTAAAGGATTGCTGGGAAGATAGAGTAGAAATATGTGTGAGCAAGGTACTATGAAAGTTTTTCTGGAGCAATAAAGCATATAATGACCATGGTCTAGGCCTGATAAATGGCAGTTATCTGCACCCTCCATCCTTGAACCTAAGAGGTGCAGGCTTCCTCGTGATTTTTTTCTGTTTATTACACTCTTGCTACACTTTCAAAGCAGAAGCACAACTTTCATTGTAACACTGAGTACTGTAAAACACCTGTTAGTTAAAGGAGAATTTTCTAAATTAATAATGTCTCAAGCCTAACAAAGTATTGACAGGATTAGATTATTTTAGTGGGATCTCAGAAAATGGTACTCTGATTTCTTCAGAAAAACCTTCTGGTAAAGGATTCAAAAGGCAGAATAAACAGAATAAATAATAAAATCCTAATTTTCAAGCAAATTTGTGTTTCTGCTGTCTTTGAGAGAGACCAACACAGAGATTGTCGGAGTCTTTAATGAATGGCACCTGTGTTTGACTTACAGCATATGCAAAGGGTTTATGTCAGGAATCATTACCACCTAAACCAGGGTCATCTGATGTTGGGGCTCGCCCTCTCTTCCCCTGGGGGAAATGGGCATAAGTGGATGCTTGGGGCACGGGGTTTCTCTCTCCCTGTTCCCTTGGTCATGTGTACCCAAAATCCTGTCCCCTGTTGGTCACTTTGAATGTAGCCCGCGGGAGTTCTGTCCTTAGGGGAGTGTCCACGGGACTCTCAGGGAGTTGTTCTAGGGTTGTTCCTGGGGACGGTCACCGTTGGAGTCCCTGCCGGTCTCCGGCCATGTGCGGCAAGGGGGAATAAAATCTGAAAACATCTATCAAATATCGTCTCCTTGATTCTTCCACGGGCCAAGGCTGTCTCGCAGGGAAGGTTGCAGCCACCCCACTGCAACAATCCGGTATTTCAAAAGTAAAAGCCCTTCTCATGGCAGGGATTATGGCAATAAAAACTGGGAGTCTAAGATCACAGTCACCCACCAGAGCTAGACTGGTTTGCCCACTCCTTCTAGGCAGCATGACTGTGACACTCAGGGTATGGCTGAGCTCTGTAATTGCCATTGTAGCTTCACTGGGACAAGACTGCTTAAGAAACTTGTGTTAATAGCACTGCACTGCAATTTGTGCTGAAAGCACATAGTGAAAATAGTGTATTGTAACGATAACGACTTCCTGGCTGAAGTACTAAGTCAAATATGTCAGAAGTAATAAATTTAGGCTGGAGAATGACGAATAATACTTATCATTACAGCAAGGATAGATCTGAAAGTGTTGAAGATGAGTGTGGTTACTGTTGGTTCTGGAGATAATTATTTTGAGAACTGCCTATTTCCTCTGTTAATCTCACTGGTTGATTAATCTTGGCTCTATCATTCTGAACAGTATAAATAAGTCAACTGACAATGTCAATCTGCCTTTTTAACATCTTCAGAGCAACTTCTAACTTTGATACGACAACTGTGGTGTGTGCTTTGTTTAGCAGACGCTGTGGCAGAGTCCTAGAAGATTTCAAGCGTATTTATTAATTTGATATAAAATGCATGAAAGAAGCACATAGAGCTACTGCTTTGTTTCCTCCCCTCAAAACTGCAACTGGGCCAGTAACACTTAATACAAAGTTAATTTAGTCAATATGCTTGAGAGCCACTTGGCTCTGTTTCTAAATTCCTCTCTTTGTCCTTTGCAAAGCTTTGAAGTGTTCCTTGCGAGGTGGATGTTGTAATGAGCCTGTTTCTAAAAGGATCAAAGTAGCAGAGCTGCCCAAAGCAGCATCAAAGATACACAACAGAGAGCCTTTTAATGAGCAAGAGGGACATAACTCTTTTCTCCAAAAATAAAACTCTAAACCAGGATTTAGATTAAATATTTAAAATTGAAAATTATTTTGTTTTGTCTGGAGCTTGCTAGCAGAAAGTAAAAACCTCAGAGAGAAGAGGAAATTTCTCCAGCTGACTCGGCTAAATTTATTGACTGTCATTTGCTGGATGGCTTAACTATCACTTAATGGAGTCCAGATACCTGTGGCCTAAGCTAAAGGTGGCAGTGACGACCGGCATGGTCACAGGCAGGATAGCAGCCTTGTGCTAGAGCAGATTCCTTTCCCATGGATATGAAAATAGAAAGCAAACATACGGCAGGAAGTTGCAGCAAGCACTGCAGAGTGAGAAGACAGCTTGGAGGAGGAACAGGGGGGAAGGGTGGGAGAAAGAAAGGGAGTGGGAGGGAGGACTGGACATGTAAATTATGTGCCAGGAAATGAATTCCTTATAATGTCTCTTGCCAGAAGCTAAATCCTAGCACATGTCTTTTTTTCCCCTTCTTTTGCTCTTTACACTGTTCCTCTGAGGACGAGATAGGAAGGAGCAGGGACAGGAAGAGGGGAGATTCAGCGTTTGCTTACTTATTGTGTGACGAAAGAGCTATATGATCTAGCTTTAACATCATGTGACACCATAAAAGTGATGAACAGGATAATATCCTGCTTCTCATTAGATTGGATTTTTTTCATCTTAGTTTATTTGGCCACAGGGATTCTTCAGTATGTTGTAGGGTTGAAATAGCAGAAGAAATGTGTTTCTGTTCAGAGGCTGAATGTACTATTGCACTGTATTCGGTAATGAAATGGGGGTTTATTTGTTTGACTTTATAGCTAACTGTGCAAATATGGCCCCTGCTAAAGTTTGTGTTTGTTTAAGCAATTGCCTACAGCATTTTTCAAGTAGAAGTGTATGCCACCGACCTGTGCTCAACTTAGGGACAAAATTACAAGACTTATGTTTGAGGTTGGATGCTTTTTTCCAGAATGTAGCAGAAAACTTCTGGCAGAAAGTTAAAAACCTTGATAGCAAACCAAAGTACACTTCCAGCTTACAAGAGATCAATGAAATATGATGCAGAGAGCAGAATGAGTAATGAAACTGGACACAAAGTAATTATCTAATGCACTAATATTTACAGGGCCTTAAGCAGGAAAGGTAGTCTTTCCATATGTTTTTTCCTTCCTAGCCCACACAGTTCAGGATAACACATATCTCAGCATGTGCAATGCTATGAACAAAATCAGTATCATTTTCTTTGAAGATATTTCAAAATATAAAAACATTGGACACTTTTCACGTGTAAGGAACACAGATACTTTTTTTTTTCTTTTAATTAACTGCAACACTGCAATGCTTATGAAAGTCTGTACATAGCAAAATTTTGTAACTTAAGTTAGTAAAGTCAAGTAAGAGGCTGCTTTCAACAAAAGCTGCAGAGAACCAAGGCGTTTCCAGTGAAAGGCATTGGCCGGTTCTATATGGTGTCTTTAAAAAAAAAAAAAAATAAAAATTTTAAGAATGACTGAATGTTAAACCATTTTCAAGCACCATAATTTCTACTGATTTCTTCTGCTTCAGTACCAAGTATAACCTACATTACTCAGTTTTGGTAATGCCTTACACAGGAATAAGAATTTTTATATAAGAATGTTTTATTTCCCACATAAAGAATACCTAAGATTCTTTTAAGCATTCTGCTTGTATTCTATTGACCTACTTCCTTACTATCAAAAAATATTCTATTCAAAATGAAAATTTGTTTTAATTGGAGAGCAGAGTTCTACTCAGCCTTTACATGCATAATTTCTTAACAGTGCTAGTTTAGGCATTTTTTGCTACACCTGTAAATTGGATTCATCTTGCTATTGGAAATTTTGGCTAAAATATGAAAATATGTTTCCCTCAAAACATAGGATTAGCTAGTGTCAAGTTGTGGGATACTGCTCTCCCAGAAATTTACTGTATTACTTTAGCTACGCAGTATCTGAGCTATTTACTTCAGTCTTGCTAAATTAATGCTGCTAAAATGAGAAGGACTTGTAGCAATAGGTGATACATTAGGTGTTCAAAAAAATCTTCCATTCAATGTTAAAACAACTTGCAACTTTGTTGTGTATGCGTTTCCAAGTGTAAGTTTTCAGTACTGTTAGTCATAGCTTTCAAAGGTTTCTTTGATAAAGTAGAAGCTGCCTAGTCCTTTCTAAGCAGCTGTTTCCTCTGAGTATCATCAGTAAGAAAACTTTCTCCCCAAATCCTCTTACGCCAGGCAAAACTCAAGAACAATTCCAGTTCCAAACTGTAGGAATGACCTACCTAGAGGCTGCAAGGCTCTCAAGGTACGAGTGCTCTCAGTTAACTTCCCTAAAAAAAGGCAAAACAATAATTACCACAGGCTCTAAGTATATCACATTATGTTTAAACATAAAATGTGCATCTCTTTCTACAGATATCCCATACTTCTTGCTGTCATTGCTGTTGCTGATAGGACATAATTTTTGTAAAGTGACAAGTTGCCTAATTAAGGTACTTGAACAAATCTGAACACTTGAATAATGCCTTCATTGTCAAAACCAGACGTGAATAACAGAAACTGAAATCAAATGCAGTTTGACACTTCTGTGCTACTCAGAATCACATGCTGAGATGCCTGAGTAGACCAATTCTTGCCTAATGTCCTGTCAAATGATTTTCTAAAACGCTATATTCAGTGAAAATCAAAATAGATGCCATATCCTTATGCAAGGATAAATATTAGTCCAGATCACATGGCCTTAAGGATTCTCTGTAGCTGTGGTACCTGGAGCAAGTATCTTTGATGCTTTAGCATCCTTTTTTTAGAAACTGGGCAAAACTACCCCCATGCAATACAATTACTGTAGGTTTGTAATGCGGATTCACAAGCAAGGCACACTGGGAATATAGTGAGGCTGCTGAAACATTTCATGAATTAACATGCTTTCCCTACCCTTGCAGCACCAAGTTTCTAGCTCCTTCTCTGCCTATAAGAATAAAGAAGTTTTAGCAGGTAGCCCAAATATAATACATAGAGACTAATTTTAGGAAAACAACATCTGTCAAAAGGAATTACCATTTGTATTCATTCTTCCAATCTATACTTGAGACTGAGTCCTTATGAAAATCAAACTCTTAAATAATTTGCTTGAGCTTGTTCAGAACATTTCACTTCACTTGTGTGTCAAAGTTCTCAACCATATGATAGTGCAGAAGCAGTTTACTTAGGACATAGCAAGGTGCTAGGTACTTCAACTCACTTCAATTAAACTTATGAACACTTCATTTTCAGTTTGTTTTATTGCACTTGGCATTATTGAGATGATTAAACTCATAGCCATATATGTTAAAACAAATTGTAAATCTGTCTATTTGAATATCACAAATTATGCTAGTTGGTTTAAATCTTATGTGGAAACCAAGAGCTATTTGGTCAAATTCAGTGATCCAATAAAACATAATAAATGGTGTATTTTAATAAAATTTCCCTTTGCATTGTAAAATATTGATTTAAACATGGTAAGAATGCACTCTTCCACATTAACTATTGATATTTCCAATTTCCTGTCTAGAGCTATCAGCAGGTTAAGAATTAAATAAACTCAAGGTCAACAAGTCATCAAATAGACTAAAAAGGGATGCTAGCCTGCCTAAGCTAGATAGTACCACATTTCTGGGTGTCCAGGGGCCAAGGGGGCTGGACTGCTGGAAGTGCAAAAGCTCGTGTCCTTCCCTACAGAACTCCTGGAAGCTAAGCCTCCAGTCTCATCCAGCAGAGCATTTCTTCATTTCTTAAGTGAAAGTATTAATCAAAACAATGACAAGAATAATAATAATAAAAGAAGAAAAAATTACTTACCTCTCTCTTCTTTTGTATAAAATTGTCTTTCTCTTCTTACTGTAAAAATAGCTAGAGAAGAAGAATACTGAATAAATATACTTGTGACTAACACTGCTTTACAGTGCAGAGTTAGAATTTAGCCCAAATGCTGCTTTTCATTTTTCAAAAAGCAGCAGTATTTTTTTAAGATGATTAGCAATGGCAGTGTCTTTTCACTTGACAATATGAATTATTCCTAGAAAGGACAAATAAAGAGAAAAAAGTGCAATATCAAGTAAAAAAATAGGTTTTTTGTGACCACCACTTGCTCACAAAAATATTATTTTCCTTTCCTTTGTTCACTTGCATATGTTTTTATTTGCAGAAGGAAAAACACAATTATATAGATCATTTAAATTATGAAAGATATGAAACTTGAATGACTCATTTAAAAAGTCTCAGAAATAATCCTGGTGAAGTGGTTTTATTCCTCTCATTCTACTTTTCTCAAGGGCTGACATATGCATAAAAGGGGCATGTGAATGTGATCCCTTGCACATGTTCTCCATGAGGACTGTGTGTAGCACCATCATTAACTTAAAACAAGCTTTGCTGACTCTTACTGAAAGGCATTGCTGAATCCAAGCCAATGGAATTCAGACTGGCACTTCTCCACCTCCTCTGACCAGGGAATAGTGTGAAAGGACAATCCTGTTTCTCTGTGCCAAGTATTATGTTTCAGTGGACCTGTGTGATCTGTCCCAACAGCTCTGTTGCCATCTGCGATAATCAATAAACAAACTTAAGCAGCACAATTTGGAAATGGAAACACCAATCTTTACATAAGATTATCCGTAACAAAAGCTGTAATTTTTTTTTTTTAATTAAAAACAAATTTGTCAGTTTTAAACATAATCTTATGTCAAATCCAAGTCAAGCAGTTCATTTTTTAGAAAAGTAGTATTTTTTTTAGAGTCACTTTCAGGAACCTCTTGAGCTTCCCATATCATCTCATGGGATGTGAACTGGAGTATTCCCCTTTGAGACAGCTTTCCTTGTCTGATGTATTTCCCAAATGCTTCAATATCTTCCCTCCAGTTAAACCTCAAAAGTGAGCTTAAACATATGAATGGTACCCAACTGGATAAAGAGAGTAAGGAGAGAGCCCAGCTTACTAGAAGTGATAAATATTTTATAAGAACAAAAGAAAAATTATACTGGGGCAGATAAAATGTTAACTTCATATACATTTGGGCTTTTGCAGTGGTCAGTAGAAGAGGTAAGAAGATACAAGAAAATTTGAAATTAATTGCTTCTTCTGACATGTTGTCCCAGTTCCCCAAAACACACCATTTCTATGACTTCCTGAGCTACAGTTTGCATCTAAAGTACTGTAATATCAACTTCATTCTACTTCAAATGAATCTGTTTACACCCATCTATACTTTTGGCCTTCAGAATTTACAGTAGCAGTGAAAGCTTCAATTTAATCATGCATAGTGAGATGAAAGGGTTTACTTGATCCATTTCAGAACTTTTATTTTAAATTGATGTTGGTTGTCTTACAGTCATTTAATTGAGAAATAGTAAATAATGGTTTCCTAGCTACTGTGCCAAGCATGATTTTTTAAACTTGTACCACGTCTCTCTCTTTGCCTCTTCTGTCCACGTATCTTCCCTTCCTGTGGAAATGGTCTCTATCTTTGATCTCCCCAGTCCTCT
>VYZQ01017806.1:28951-42669 GCA_013400655.1 Mystacornis crossleyi
ATATCAAATAAGAGTAGGGATTGGAGAAATAGTTCCAGCTGGTTCCAATGAACCGTGGGAGTGGAAAGTGAACTTAAATCCCTTTCTATTGACAAAGAATACTCCAAAAATAACTTGTTTTTCCTTAACCAGTTTAATGTCTTGTGTTATGGCCCTAACATTTGTTTTCCACTCCTGTTTTTGAGAGCTCTACGTCATTTTTCTATGTCACTTTCAAATTTTGGCAAAAGTTTGGCTTTTGTTATGGGTATACAGTTATTGGTTGTGTGTGGCTGGAAAGTGTTAGAATGATGAGATTGATACCTGGCAATAACTGAAGTGAGAAGGTTTTAAACCAGCTGGTTCCATCAGTGCCTTTCTGCTTCTTTGCCTCAAGGATCAGTGCATGTGTGATGAGTAATTCACCACTTTTTTCTTCCCATTCAGCCATTAAAGATGGGTAAAGGGTGTGAGTTATTTTGTAGCAACTTTGTAGAAGTAAATTAATGGTAACATCAATTTTTCTGCTTCAGAGTTTTTTTCCTCTTAGAGCTTAATCCATTAATATACCCATCAGAAAGGTGAGGTCTTCTGTGGTAACTGTGCTCCAATTCTTTATATGAATAGTGTTAATGAGACAAAAGTGTTCTTTTAATTACTCTTACTGAAATGGAGTAGGCTGTTCCAGATGTAGATTGGTCTGTGCTACTGTTTGTTGATGGACTGGTCTGTAAATCATGGTAGCTTCAACACAACAGCCTTTGAATGCTCCAGCTGTATTTTATCACCTGAAATGATGACCTGGGACATAGGAGGTTGAGAGAAGCAGACTTTCTTGTTTTGATCTTGCAGTTTGCACTGTTCTAGTCATAAACAAAATTAATGTAAAACATGCTGTTTTGAACTTCCGTGTGTATGGGCTTTATTTTCAGCTTATAAAGTCTCTGAAGTTTAAAATACAGAAACTAAATGAAACCCTGCTAGAAGCTAATGAAGGCTACAGAAAAATGGCAGAAGAAAACAGTCAACTGAAGCACACAATCATGCTCAAGGTTTGTCAATGATTTAAAAGCAACTTTAATGTGGCTTGCATCTATAATTATACTGGATGCTTCTGCATCTTTTCACATGTAAAAACGCTGTTTAAATTAGCAATTTGTTTTGATGCCAGCATTTTTTCCGTGTCTAACTTCCTGAATTATGAGCTCAGAGCCCTTGTGTTTCACTACTTGGCTTTGAATCTTGTAAGACAAAACTAATTTTTCAACTTAAGTGATAGACCCTGTCAATAAGGTAACTGTGCTGACAAAGCCTGCTGATCTAAAGATGCCATGAATTACTGTCAAGCAGAGAAAATACTACTTAAAACTTGTAATGAGGCATGTTGCTGAGGCAAGCGAGGTGTCAGTGTAACAAATGTTACTGCAACAAAGCCTAAGGATCTATGGCTTGAAAGCTATACTGACAGTCCTGCCAGAGGTGGCCAGACTGGATGAGAGATACGGGCAGCTGGACTGTTTAATACAGAAATAGACATCTTTCCTTCGAAAGCAGGGACTTCCTAAAGTCTGCAGCATCTGACCTCAGATATCAACTAGATTACTGAATAAAAAAGAATGAAACTCTTGAACTCCTGACACCTTGAATTTATTCCTCACTTGTATTCTGCAAATGAAGCAAGGCAGGTATAATAACTGCTTAACGATGTCTTTCTTTGAACATTAGATTGCTTGCTGCATACTTTTTAGTTTAAGTCTGAGACTCAAAATTATTTGACTTGAATTTCATAATTGGAAATTACTTTCCTATCCATCCTTAATAGGAAAGTGATTTTGTTAATCACAGATTAGAGAGTGTATTTAACACTGCATATTTTTCCTGCTGGAAGCACTTATTCACTCCTGGTTAGCAGACTTATGACGTAAGAGTTTTGGTTTGACCAGTTTTGCTTCTAGAACCTGCAAGGCAGGAAAGCCACCTTTATCTGGTTCCTAGAACAGCATCAATTCTTTGTATAGTGTAGCTAAGCATTTTAGCATCAATCTCTTAGTTAGACTTGGTCTCTAACTGGTTTTTATGGCCCTGTAGTTTGCTGGGTTTTTAATTACTTTGATGTAATTTAGAGGAAATGGGTATTGAATTAGCCACATGACATAGTAATAACAAGGGTGTTAATGGGCTTAGTAAAATAATGTGAACCTGAAAATTAACTGCATGAGAGAGACCACGCAGTGCTCACAGATTTAACACAGCCTTGTCCTCATAGGATCAAGAAATGAATAGTCTTCAGAACTGGGCTAAGCGTGTTCTTGAGCTTGAAGAAACAGTGTCTTCCCTGCAAAAGGAGCTTGAAGAACGGAAAAAGCATTTCTTCGCAGAGGAGTCAAAACAGCAGAAACCCAGGAAAGGTTTGCTGGCTAACCTGAAATCCACAGTAGCATCCACTGCTGGTACACCTCTCAGCAAAGGCTGGGGGAAGTATGAAGGGGCTTCACCCTATTCAAGAAAACAAGTACTGCTGCCTCATAAAGCAAAGGAATAATATTTGATAAATCAAGGTGTGCAGTTACTGGGCTTCTTTATCAGTCTTAAACTGTTGGTAGCTCTCACTCTTAGATGCCGTCTTCACTGTCAGGTTGACTGACAGAAAAATGTTTAATACAGAACTTTTTAAATTGCATTGATTGAATTTAGAGCTATAAAAGTTTAGGTGTAGACGTGCTTTTACTGTTGATATAGGGATGCGATTTGAGAAATACATGTATTTTAATTCTGGAGTAATTGCTATCATGGTCTTCTGTACAGATAAAAGTGTGGTTCATGCAAAGTGGGAAGTCCCTCATCTGCTGTTCATTATGTTTTTAAATTATTTTATTTCATTACTGATTCCTAGAAATCAGATGGCTTGTAAACTTAATCCCAAGTAGTTAAAATAGCATGGTTCTTCAGTTAATATTTTGCTTCTGACCTGGAGACTCCCTTCTTGGGCCCAAACTAAGCAAACTGCTAAAGAAGGCAATGAAATTAAATCTTATCTGTCTCCTTGCTAATTTTCAGCTAACTCGGCTTTGTAAAGAAATTTGTTTTAATATAATTTGAATTTCCACTAGGAATATGCATTAAACTCTGAAAAATCTATTTAATAAAATTTTCCATTGCTAAATTCCGCTCTGACTCTTCATTTTATAAATCAGCAAAACGAAGATACAGGAAGATCATAAAATTAGAGCCCAAATAATGATAGCGATTGATACAGGATGATCTTGAGTTGAAAGAATCATATCCTTGATTATATTACTTAGCTTTTATCTAGTAGCTTAAAGATGGAAGACTGGAGCATGATGAAATTTGAAATAGTTTTCTTAGAGCCCTTTCAGTCAGTGAAGGTGAGTGGTTTTTTAACTACTGTGACAGTACAATGCCTGTAATTGCTGGAGGCTTGCTGTAGAATCTGTAAGTAAATTGGATTGATCAGCCCCTGGAATTGTGTTTCTCACAGTGGGAAGGGACCAAGTTCAAAGCAAGAGCCTCACCCTCCCTGGGGAGACAGTAGGTGGTGCAGCCTTCCCGTGTGACACGGGGCACAGCCCTTCTCTGCTGTGACTCCTCTTGCCGGGTCCTTAAGAGTTTTGGGTTGGTCTGTGATCAGTTATCACTCTGACATCTATTTAACAAGGCTGTTGCACTTCAGCCACGGCTTTTCTCAGGTTTTGAACTGCTTCTGTTAAATACAGGGTTATCTGGCTTTAGTAGTTCTGAAGGCCTATAATCCCCGCAAGGTAGAATTTCTAAAAATATTTTTCTACTCCCACATAAACTATTTCAGCTATTAAAAAATATTTTGGTGTAGTTATATGAGACACTGAGTGTTGATCCCTTGAATAAGAAAGCTGTTATGTACAAATTGTTTTAGGAAAGGCAATTCAAACACAAGTTAAAAAAATCATCAGAACAGGCTAATACTGGAAAATTTCCATAATGCCATTTCAAACTACCTAGTGCTACACCTTGGCAGCCTGTCTAGAAACTTTAGCAATTTTATGTAACACTAACAATAACCTCCTATTCCCTGAGCAACTGTTCTTTCTAGGTTCCTTCTTACTTCCCAGAGCTCTTTGGCTGGCTACAGGAAATGGTTTGAAAGACAAAGTTACATTATCTTGAGCTTCTTTTTTTTCCTTCTTTTTTTTTTTCTTTCAGTCTTAAAATAAAATGAAGCCAGTAGAGAAGTACTGGCCAGTACTGAACTGTTAATGTTTGCCCATGAGTTGCTAAAGGACAGTGTAGCTATTACATTAAAGGCTTTTGAGAGGCTGTTTTCAAGGATAGCTGAGGGCTGGTTCTTCTCTTCATGCCCTCCAGGACATAAGAAACCACAAGAAGGGTGCAAAAATGGATGGTTTGGTCCTTTTCAGTTTCACAACGATGACTGGGTGTAAGGAAAGCAGAATCCATTAGTCTTGGTAGTGGTGATAATTAGAGAATCCCCTGTTCCACATGAAGCTGCCACTGGATAGAATATCAGCTGTTTGTTTTATCTCAAATTACTACCATGCAACTTGCTTCAGATTAAGTGTTTATTAAAATTAAAAATCACCATACAATAGAAACTATTTACATATTTAACCGATAGTCTGTTTAAACTGCACAGTTTGACTGAAGGAAGCCACTGGGAAAGAAAAGCCATGAATACCTCTGCTGCTGAACTTCAACTGCAGGCACACTGAAGCTTTATCAGAAAGGTTTTACGCTTCTGCAAAGTACCATTTGCCTAAATAATTGGGCTGAAGGATGGCAAAGATGTGTACTGGGTTTCAGTTGCAAGAACCAGTGTCACTTTGAAAAAGAAGTAATCTATGCTGTGGTTACATTGCAACTGCACGAGCTCATCTGTTTGGGTAAGTAATTTGATAGAACAATTCAATGTAAAGAGCTTAGCAAATTCCACTCACTTTAAGAATTAGATCCGTAATACTGAGCAATAAACTACAGTGTCACTGCAATGTAACTTGATATCCTATTGCATGGTTCCACAAATTGTTTTTGATAGTGCTAGAGCTAGTTTTAGCTTTAAAACAGATTTGAGGTTAGTTGATTAAAGCAGCAAAAATATAAGGAATATATAACCACAGAGGATTAAAAATGAACATTAAAATATTTTCACTGTAACAGTTTCAGCGACTGCAATGAAAGTATTAACTTCCTTCAAACTCCTGTGCTTTTCCATGGACTTCAGATGATGACTTTGGCCTTGTGGGAAGCTGAAGGTTGGACACAGTGAGGTGTGCTGCCACGTCTGCAGTCATGTGTGTTCATCCTGCACTTCTGCATCTCTGATGGTTTTGCAATGCTTTGAAAATTATTTTAAATTTAGGGTATTACAGCAGTAAAACAGAACTTTTTTCAGTGTAAAGAATTACATACATAACTTTTCCTTACAGGAAACCTTGACACTGTTTAGAAAGTCTTACAAGAGGTGACAGTATGCCTGATACTAATGTGAAATAACAAGGATATAAAAATAATTATTGCAATATGCTGTATTTCAAAAAAGATGATTTAAGAACATCACCATGTCTTAAATCTGTAAGTTCTCCTTTGTGACTTTTTTTTTCGAAAACAGCTGTTCATGCATCCTTTTAATCCTTTTATCAAGGTCTCCTTGTAACATACTGCATGACTTAGATCCTAAGAAGGCCTTGTCAAGCTGTACCAGGGCATGATTGCTTTCCTTCCTTCTCCCTCCCCATCCCAAAAAGCCTGTTTGCTCTGGGGTGTTTCTACAGATGCAAAACACAGAGCCTTTAAGGAGAACTTGAAGCTTTAGAGGAATTGTTTTAACCAAATAAAAACATTATTATTTCTCTGTAGAATTATTCTTTCCTTCAGCATTTCAGCTTCCACACTCAGTTAAGACATCTGAATTCATGAAGTAACTGGTTTGAGCAGTCTGTCCTAAAGATAGTCTGTGCCAGTGATCAATGGCACTAGAAAAAGTGTTCTTTGTTCTACGGCTGTTGTTGATACTGCCCTTCTGTTGCTGTGTAGAAGTCATCAAGCACACTCTGTAGATAATCAAACGTTGGCCTCTCTTCTGCTTTGTCTTTCCAGCATGTTTTCATGATATCATAAAGCTCAGCTGGGCAGGCTTCCATGCGTGGCATTCGGTACCCACGCTGAAGAGCAACCATCACATCTGAATTGCTCATACCTTGAAGAGAAACAAAAAAGAAAGATTTGATGAAATTCACTCCAGTTCTAGAGAATTTTTTTTTCTTTTTTTTTTTACTTCACTCTAAAGATCTTCACCCAGTAGTCCAAGACCCTTGTTATTTATTAAAGTTCAATAAACAAGGTCGAGGTGTGCACCAGCACAGAGGGACTTGCTCTGAAAATCCTGGTGGGAACATCTTCATTTTCACAGTTGAGCATCACCACCTCTTTAGTGCCAAGTCTAACAAGACTGTGGGAAAAATCACACTTGTCTCCAGATTCACCTCTGTTCTGTTCTTCTGACCAATCCTGCCCCCATTTATTCTGCTTCCTGTGGTGTTGTGATTCCCAGCAAAAGCCTGCCTTGGCACCAGCCTCTGTCTCTAGCTGCAGGGCTACTGCTCTGCTTGCTGGAGCCCCATCCACCCTGAGATGGAGAGCAGCCTCCCTCTTTGACCATGCTGCCAGTCAGCCTCCCCAAAACTTTCACGTTTTCTTCTACATCAGCTTTTGTGTAAGTGCTGCTGATGGCAAGATACTGGACAGTCACTCATGAAACCATTAATTGTAACTGGCAATGTCCCCTCTTGTCCCATTCCTGTCATGCAAAAACCATCTTGTCAGCTGTGCTGAGCTTTGCTTTTTTTCCCTGCTATGGTTTTCTTTCAGAGGATAAGAACTGTAAGAACCAGCAGTGCCTCCTGAGTCTCACATGCCAGCTACTGTCACATGAGAGAGTCCTGCCCTGGACTCCATCCTCCTCCCCCCTTTGTTTTTTTGTATTTCCTGTCACTCCTCCCCTCTTTATCAAACCCTTGGGAAACTGGTTCACAGAATAATTTCAACACCTACTCTTAGACGGTCAGCTACACGAGGGTCAGCTTTTGCTATTTTAGGCTCACCACTTCCTACCCAGAAACCTGCCTTTGGGCTTGTCCCTTCCTCTGCAAATCTGATCAACCCAGTGGTTGCATTACCTTCTCAGGACACAGACTCTTTTCGGTACTCTGACTGCTGTTTGTTCTGATGGCTGGGCATGCAGGAAGCACCTGTGGTTCAGCCCAGAGATTTGTGTTCCCCAGAGAAGGGAATCCCAGAGGAATCCCAGAGAATGGTATCCCAGACCCCACAGCCACTGGCCACTCCTCAGGCTAAATGCTCTACGTTCTGCCCAAGACTACAGCTCCTCATGGTTTTCTCAGGCCCTTCAGCCTCTGGTGAGGTCCAGGCAGGACAGTCTCCCGCACACACTGGCTCCCCAGAGGTGCAGGGAGAGCAGGCAGGCTGGGTCCTGCTCTGAGCCAGGCCAGCAGTGGAGATGCAGACGTGGTGCTCCCCTGAGCCCCTGGTGACTGCGCAGCTCTGTCGCTGCAGACCGTGCAGACCTCTGTCTGTATTATCTGACTGCTACGGCTGTGATTTAAGCCACTTGGCAGGTAAGGACACATTTGAATTACAACCAAATGACAACTTTATCCAGTATAACTACTTGGATTATTCAAGATGTCCATAGTTCATATAGTTGACTTCAGCTCAAGGGTGTTGGCTTTAAGCTTTTCCAAAAATACCTTCAGCCATGTAATCTGAGTCTGGATCAAAGTGCTTACTTTGGGTACATCTTTTGTATTTTCAGTTCCTCTGTGGAAGGAGAAGGGAAGTTTTCCTGAACTAATACTGCCCGCGTGCAGAAAAGAAGCATTTTGAAGTAGTGGAAGGGCATGTTGTCACAGAGTAAGGAATTATTGCTATATAGAGACAAATTAAATACAGGAAGAAAGTCAATAAAGCATTTTATAGAGAACAGTGCTCTGACTGCTTGAGCTTAAAGAAATGGATTATATATAATATATGCAGTAAAACAGTTACTCCTACCACACAAAATCTTAGTTAACTGTGCTGCTACATGAAGACTGCTAATACTGGGCTTTTGTGCAGAATGGGGATGATTTTTTGGGTTTGAGTACTTCATAGGATTGTGCTTAGATCTGTTCTCTGCAGGAACAATTGTTACATTCTGAATGCTAAGGAAAAAGCCTGTATTTCAGCTACCCTGCAAGAAAACTATCTGTTTAATAACCATTTGAGTTCAGAAGCAAAAAATAAAAATACTTTTATGAGTATCCCATAAGTCATGTACATACTTCCATGTGTTTGGGGTTTTATTTAAAATAAAAAGGGTTACCCACAGTCCAAGCAGTATTCTCAAGATAGCTCTTTGTATAACTTTACATTTTAAAAATTATTTCAATTTCTTCTTTTTGCAGCCAAAGAATTACCTTTCTTACCATATCTACATCCTAAGCAGTAAAAGAAATATATCACACATAATACATTTATTACACTTAAATTCTCGCGAATGCTAAGTTTTGGTACGTGTCTGTTAATTTATGCCATGGTACCTGTTAGGTTTCCCAAAGACACATTCCTTTGTGTTAGGGCCTGGGAAATGATGTGAACACAGTGGTAGGCAGGAAGAATCCCACTGTACAGAAAGGGTCATACCTTGTGAAGAATAGCAGACATAACTGCAATGCAAGTTTGGATGTTGCCACTACTGATAAACCATATAATCACCCAGAAATTAGGTTTTAACAACAATTTCAACTTGTGTGCCCAGAGAATCAGATACTTGTTTCATATTTCAGTGGTAGTTCCTGAAACTGTAGTTCCACTAAAGGCTTTGGGTTTCTCAGGAAGAGAAACAGCTGTTGGAATTTAAGAACAAAGATCACAACAGCTCTGAGTTTCTTGGCTAGAAATGCTTCCTACCAAGTGGCCTACAGGTTATAGCTACTTGCCAGTTTCAACCCAAACTGTTTCATTTGCAGCTATATGATGAATACTCCAGTTGCTAGAGCTGGTTAATAATCAAAAATAATATTTTGAAGTATTCCCATTAGAACTGAAAAATCAATTTACCGTTTCTCTCCAGTGGCTACTGGCTACAACCTATCACCGGGTTACTATTGCCGTGCTGGGGTAATTTGCCCAAATCTGTCACATCTCTTCATGTAAAGCAGATTGGTCACCCGTGTATTTTGCTGTGATTCTGAATCTCAGAAACAACATTCAGTCTAACAGGCTATTTCAATTTATACTTCTATTTAAAATAGATATATATGTATCTCGCTTCCGTTTTAATGCAAGCAATACCTGCAAACTATTAAAATCTTCCAATATGCAGTCAAGAGCCTTCCGTTTGTAACTGCTGGTTGACAAACGAATCCACAGTGCACGGAGTATTTATGGTGCTCATAAAAATGCTCCCACATTTAAAAAAAAAATATTGCCCAGACTTCCCCTAGAAGAGAGATTTTCCCACAGCAGTGCAGCACTACCACGTCTGCTGTACAGATTGACTTTGTTCTTAAAATAAAACCATGACATGGCTTATGAAGGTAAAGAGAGAGCAGACTTAGCTGCAGAATTAAGCACTGGATTGAGTTTTGTATTTTCATAGTGCTGGTTTCCAGGTGAGCTTGTAGGTTTGCTCAGAGAAGGACAATTTTCTAAGCAGAAATTCTTCAGAAATAATCTTGTGAGCCCAGCTCAGTGCAGGCAACTGTCTGTACACACAGGCAAGCGCTAACTTAAGAAATAAGTAAAAAGTAAGGGGAAAAAAGGTGTCTTGACTGTGGGAAGAGCCATGCATTACTTGGCTGCACACAACTCCTGTCTGATGCTTCCTTGGGACATGAGCCCTGTTTGAAAAGGGCTTTGGGAGGACCTGCTGTGCTGCCAAATATTTCGTAGCCCTCACCTACAAACTGACCCAGGGCACCTAGCTGTGCAAGCAGCCCTACCACCTCTTGAAGTTTAAGGGGGCTAGTCTTGAGCTTAAGTGTTTTCCTGGCCCAGAACTGTGCCATGAGAATGTCTGGTTTGGCTCTGTCTCTTGCATGGAAAGTCACTGTGCTCTTCCATAACAGCCTAAAGCTGGCTGCCATCACCCCTCTCCTGCTGCCCGAGTCTCGCGGGACTTCCTGTCTCCCTGTGCCCAGAGGTGTTCAGCCTACTGTCATCTCAGGGACCCTGGTCTGCCTCTTGATCATCTCTGGCAGTTCAGGATGCAGAATTCCAGCTGCTCAGGAAGTAGTGAAAATGTTTTCACTGTTTAAACGGCAAGAGCTGCTGCACTGGAAGCATGGGAAAGCTTTGCTTGGATGAAATATCTGGTCTCCCTTTCCTGTCAGGATCCCAAGGTTCTTCTCAGAAGTTACTCTGCCTATGAGATGTGCAGCACAGGTGAACATGGCTGTCCTTTCCCCATTTGCCCGCAAGAGAAGGGAATTTATGGCAATTTCCCATAACCTCAGTAAGCTTAAATGAATGCAGTCTGTTGCCCAGAATTAATCATCTATGCCTGAGATGTAATAATTTTATGTGCATAAAAAAACCCTTCAAGCAAGGTGTCTCTGTGTGCTGGAAACACTAATATATATATTTTGTTTAACAATGTAAAATGAAACATGAAGCACGTGACCATCTCACAGCTACCTAATGCAGCTACATTTGCCGTGCACCCCTCCGTAGCCTGGTACCTGACTGTATGGAACAACAAACAGTAAATATTCCTAGTGGTACATCAACACTGCGTTAGGGTCTGTTTTCATATTTGTTTAGACCAGCTAGCGCTGACAAATTATTACAGCCCATTTGCTTGTGGGCTTTCTTAGTATCTTCACAAAACGTGCTTTCTTAGTATCTTCACAAATTGTGTTATTAAAATCCCCAGCAGCTTACACAGCACTGTCAGAACTTGCAACACTGCATCCTTGCCATGGGGCTGTGCTTTTTCACAAAGCAGGGATGTCAGAAATGCAGGGTCTGCATTTGCTGCAGTTGTAGCACCTTTAGAATATATACAAATGACTATATATCCACGGTGCCATTAGTCTGTTCAGTAAAATTTACCTTGGAGAGGCATGTGACTTACACATACCGTGACTAAGTTTTCAAAGCAGTAAGATTACCTGTAAGACATTTTTCCAGTCACTGGTGTCACCACTGCCAGACGCCAGCTCTTTCCCTGAATATTTTCTTTGCTTTTTAGCACCAAAGTATAAACAGAGAGTAAAACCACAGGCCCATACCTGGATAAGGAATCTTTCCATATGTAACAATTTCATACAGGAGAATCCCGAATGACCACACATCAGATTTAATAGTGAAAGATCCATAGTTAATTGCTTCTGGTGCCGTCCATTTAATAGGGAATTTTGCACCTAAAAAAAAAGTACAGTCTCAAACAGTCACTTTAATGCATTTCACATTCAGTCATAGATGCAACAGCAGCAGCAAGACATACCTTAAAAAGTGGTATTTTAAATTACTGTCTTTCATATCTAACTGATTCCAGAAATCGCCATATGAAAGCAAACTCCTTTCAGTTAAATAAAAACAGTCAGGCAGCCTTTGTTGGGAATACTACATTAATTCTTTTGACAACGAGGAGTAATACAAGCAGAGTCTCTTCTAAGCCCTTTTTAGCCTGCTCTAACATTCTGGTGCAAAATACCAGGTGAGCTAGGAAACTTTACTGATAGCAGAAAACACATCAAAGAAACTTGACATAAAAAATTTATAACCTGAAAACTTAATTTAATCAATATACCATGTCCAGAGCTAGCTAAAACCCAGAGATACGGGTCTGTAGTTCTGAAAACTGCTTAATCAGACCCTTCCCTCTGATCTGTTGAATACTATAACTCAGTGACTGCTGAATAGCTCATCTTCCTTTAATCTCAACTGTAGTGCATTGTTCTCTTTCTTCTCCCTACTTTAGTTCTTCCCCTCTCGCCCTACATTGCCACAGTTTCCACCCAGACTGTGTGAAAACCCGAGGTAGTGTCTTGAAAGGGAGAAGGGGAAAGCCAACCAACAAACCACTCTGCAAAGTTACCCTTATGCAGGGAAGCATAAATAAAAACGTTTCACTACAACCAACACTTCTTGAAAGGATCCTTGACAACATCAGCAGAACACTCATGGCAAACCCCAGACATACACCTTTCATAGCATGTTTCTCCTCTGGCCAGTCCTGGCCCTGTTACCTCCCATCCCTGTGCTGAACAGGGACATGACCCAGCCTTCCAGTGCCCCTACAATGCAGCTGATCATGCAAATTAATGCTGCAGCTCCTGAAACATCTTCCAAAGGTAACCAGTTCTGCTAAAGCTTTTCTTGTTACCAGCAACTGCACCTGCTAGGGTTTCTTCCTGTCCCTGAGTCAAAGGAGGTCCATACGGCACTTAAGGATGTTAAGAGAATATAAGATCACAGTTTCTTGGCCTTTAGTTCTGTGAGATGGAAGCTGTGACTGTGCACTTAGTCTGTTCAATGTAGAAAAAACTGTGTGCAGTTAAGTACTCTCGGTTGTCTTTGTCTTTCAAATTTATTTAAAATGAACTCGTCAAAAAGTCTGGGCAGCACAGAAAGGTCGTTTCCTTTATTCATTTTAGAAGTTGTTGGCATTAGAATGCTGCCCCTAGGAAGCTGTTACGGCACTTTCTGTCCTTGGTGACCATATTTCTGTTAGATACAGCCTCACTGCCTCCCAGAGGCTGAAGTTCTAAAGACAAAAATAAAAATACATACCTTCCCTTGCTGTGTATTCATTGTCTTCAATGACTCTCGCTAGTCCAAAATCAGCAATTTTGCACAACAGTAAGTCCGAAACCAGAACGTTCGCTGCTCTCAAATCTCGATGGATGTAATTTTTTCTTTCTATGTATGCCATCCCCTCTGCAATCTGTAACCAAAAGAACAACTATTTCAGTATTTCAATACCATACAGCTCCATCAGCAGGTCTGACCCCTCTTTCTTCAAAGGTATCAGCAAAGCCACATCCATTTATTCATTACTGGTGTCTTTGGAGCATTTTTTAGATGGAAGCCAGAAAAGGGGGATTGCCATGGAAAACCTATGTGCAGATCCAGTCCTGCAAAACTCTGCTTACAGCAGCAGCTCTGAAAGAATTATTTGGGTGAATAACAGCTGGCAGGATTAGATACGTATGAAAGACATTTCCTGAAACAGAATCTTGAATAAAATGTTCCTAAGATTTCTATTAAAATATCCTCTTTCCTAAATTATTAACCAGTTCATTTTCTAAATACTAAGAAAATAAAAGGAATTAATCACTTAGGATACAGGTGTTCTGATGAAGCAGGTACTGATAAAGCAACAGTGCAGAGAAAGTTAAAAAAAACCCAACAACTTTTTATTTACCCAGTATAGGCCTGGACAATCGGGAAACAATGACTAAGATAGGGGAAACAACTTTATTTTCTTCTACAACAACATGTACCTGTTCATACATGAGGAGTGTTTGGCAACAGCCAGCTCTCAGATAGTAACATAAGTAAATATAATCTGCATTTCAGCAGCCCAAATTATTGTCCAAACCAAATTAAAGAGGATTAATATTCTCAAAATATGCACAGGGGACGATTTTTTTCCCAGGCTACCTTTTTTTTTTCCTGAAGAAAAACATTTTCCTTTTCAGGGGGGGGGGGGGGGGAGA
>VYZQ01017806.1:42691-83867 GCA_013400655.1 Mystacornis crossleyi
AGTAGTTTCTAAACTCAAAGTTGTAAAAATGATGTGTAGACTGTATTCTGTCCAAAAGTTTAAGAGGAGCTAAGAAAAAAGTAAAAGAAATCCTCTGCTTGGGAGCCATCAGGTTTTACCTTTCTTGCGAGACTGGAGATGAGACATTCCCAGCCAAGGGCCGTGGCTCCACCTGTGCCACGGGTACCTCCCTGGGATGTCGTGGGTGGGTGACAGACCCCTCTTGGCCACATGATTTGGGGAACAGCCAAGCCCTCAGATTTGCCAGTGGAGCTGCAGTAAAGCAGTAAGGGCCCCTCAGCAGTGCCAGTCCCTGGCACCTTCATCACAGGCTCTTTGCTCTCCACCTCAGGAGCAGACAAGTGCATAGATCCCTCCTAGCACCAGAGGTGCTCCTTTCAGCTGTGCAGCAAAGCAGGCAGGAGCAGCTGGCCAAATCTGAAGAGAACATTAACATCACTTCTGCTTATTCGTTTTTCAAAAGTCCCCAAGGGGTACTGCCAAGGCACACGCTGCCACCACTTACAACACAAAACTAGACAGCCTTTGTTCCTCTTTTTCGGTTTAAGCAATGGAAAAATAGACCCACTTTCCCTCCCACTTCCTTCCACTGCAAAACTCTTCTTACAGTCAGATACATTCTTCAGAGAAGTGTGACACTGCCCTTGTACAATGCAGGGGGGTTCTCACACCAAACCAAGAAGAAACCCTGATGAAGAGAATGAGCAACACCTGCATTTCACATTTTCTAGAAATAAGTAAAACATTTAATAACAAAGGAAGTAGCTACTAGTGAATAATTGCCACAGAAAGTCTTATTAGGGACTTACAAAAGAAGAGGAGTATTTAATTTAGAGTCTGCTCTGCCTGTCTCTCGTCCCCAGGCCATTACTTGGATTTGGGGAGGAAGCAGAGATGAAAGGGAAGGTTTTGCTGTGAGATCAATGCTGAGTTTGGACTGGCCAGCAGGGCAGATACACCCAAAATGCAGACAGGTCTGGTAATGCCACCAAAAATACAACAAACCCCACAGAGGAATCAGCTTCCCTCCTTCTTCCCTGCACAGATTTAACATTTGGGTAAACTGCTGGATAGGGAATGAAGAATCACTTCACAAAAGAAACATCTATGATCGTGATATTTATTTTCCAAGTCCAACCAAGAAAAGCCATTGGAAAGACAATTTTATTTCCTCTTACTTGTGCTAAATTCACTGAAAAATGCAGAAAATTCCAAAGCAGGAAAAAATTAACAACAAGGAATTTTGAATGGGAGAAGGAGGGGAAACACAGCGACCAAACAACTGAATTCACACATCTGGTCATGTTAAACCTTTGCTTATAGGAAAAGAAGACAGAAAAAACCTGAGATTTTTTGATTGAGGGAATGGGTGCCAGAGCCCACATGATAACTTCTAATGATTATTGTTGGGTTTTCATTGCCAAATGAAATGTTAATGCTAGAGAAATTCCAATGAACAAAAGAAAATTAAAGCCTTTTTCCCTCTTTTTTAATGATCATTGGTACCTGTCAAGACTGTTCGGCTACATGTAACTTCTATTCAGGAGGAGGATGAGAAAGCTAATTTGGGCTTCAGGGCTATGTTTTGTGGCCTTTGAAAGAGAATTCTGCCTACACTGCACAAGTGTTACTGCCAAGAAGGAGCAGTTCCACATCACCTTTAATGAACTACTGACACACTTTCAGAAACACCCAAATTAAATCCTTTTAAAAACAACCCAAACAAATCTCTACATACTAGGAACTATGCACCCAGGCTGAGAATGAAAGAAAAGTCTGCCAGGAGAAATACATCACTCCATAAGCCAACGGTAAAACTTCAGCTAAAAGTCGCGGTGGGTGTGGGACAGTGGCCTCAGAGCTACTTCCAGCTGCCCACATGGGCTGTTCAGGCCCACAGCTTGGTGGGATGCTCCTTCCAAACAGGTGAAGCAGCCCAAAAGACTGGAAATGAGTGCAAAAGACTTAGGGGGGACACAAGCATCCCGTTGGTGCATTTTAAGCAAAGGAAGTAATGGAGCATACCCTGCATTTCGCACTGCCTTAAATCTGGTAATTTTCTCAGTTCCTGGGGAGAAGCCTTACTAAAAACAGTCTGCAGCTTTGAAAGGTTTGAAGTGGAGGTGTTATTGATCTGGACAAGGCTGTCTTTGGTCTGGGATCAACTTTTCAATAACTGTACCTTTCAACAATGTCCAGATGCATAATAAAATAAAATATACCTTTTGATCACAGAGTTTTCAAAAAAGAAAGTTCATCTTCACATAACTGTTTGTCTGTGAAGAGTCTGTAGACCCTCTGTATCTGGCCATTGAAAACTGCTGCAAAAGACAAATATCTTCAAATGATAGATCAGTGTAATAACAATTTTCAGTTTGCAGCAGTGCTTATCCTAAAGGTGAAGTCAGGAAAGGTTGCAAAATCATATTCCTCTTGCCCCAGTTAAGCATTTCTGTAGTCAAAGCAGACTCACAGGGAAAAAAATTATTATAAAAGTAATGTGTATAATTATGCACTGGAACAGTAGAGTGTATCATTAAAAAGCAAAGAAGCCTGAAAAGAATACACAGTGGAAATGTCACGATTCCAAATAAGACTTAAAATTAACTGTAATCTAGGCATGACTTTCTATAACTTTAAAAAAGAGGGTAGAGAGGGATTAAAACACCGCATAAAAATATCTATTAACTTTATTCTAAGTTTACTATTATTTCAATGGCACTGTAGCCTTAGAAGGCAGAAAGAAGTTGCCAGTCAAGCTGTAGATCACAAAAAAAATGAAAGTATCAGCACTGCATGGGGAAGAAGAAAGACTGCTTTTAGGACAAAGCTTTGACCCTTTCAGAAGTTATGAGTTTGTTTAGTAAAAACAGGTATCATTTTCCACAGCCACTACGCATGTGTGTCCTACATGGAAGAGAATGGGTTTGCATAAGAAGCAGGAAGAGTTTACACACACAAAAGGTTTGCTGAATTCGTCTCGTACGTTTTCAGCAGATCTCATCAAACAGGAACAATGATGAGTTCAAGAAATGTGAAACAAAGAATTGGAGGCTCTTCTGGTAAATTGCCTCTGGGGCATGACAGAAACCAACTAGTAAAATCCCGAGTTTTCCAGCTGCTTTAGTGCTAAAGGAGCCAGGCTGGTGCTGACTTCTACGGGAGATGCCACAGCTCTGCTCTGTACTAAAGCAGATAGGATGTGGTTGAAGATATGTTTGCAAAACCCAGTTTCCCTTAAAACATTCTAATTCCAGCGAGTTCTAGCATTCATCTCTAATGGATAAAACTGTCTTTGCCAGGGCATATCTAACACTAGATTCCCCCAGCCTCTACTCACATGCACTGGTTAAAACACAGGAGATACCTTCAGCTCTGTCAGAGGGCAGGTTGCTTTAGAAACTGAGCTGGACCACCTTTCTAGCAAGCATTTTCTTGCCATCTTTTCTGCAAACTTAATTTCATAAATTCATAAATTCGTACAGAACGAAACCCACCAAACCCCAGAATCCACAGGTGGAAGTTAAAGCAGGCACCAGATATAAGTGTAACCTAGTAAGAGCTATCTCTGCCAAAATCGGCCATCAGCAGGCGTGTTCACCTGACTAGAGAGCGAAGTCAGTATGGCAGAGCAGGAATGTATTTCATCACTTGCTTGAAAAATGCTTACTTTTTAAAAGTTTTTATTTTCACCTAGAGGAGCAGTCCTCATTTTGCAAAGTCAGAATGTTTCACCTCTTGCAAACACGGATTTTTTTCAAGATTCTTCAAGGCAAAAGCGTAATGAACTCAGGGTATGCGGCACGAAACAACAGCCTGGCAATGCAAACAACAACCCACAGTGCTCTTCACTTGGAAAATCAGCTTCAGCTGGGGGTTTCCTGTACAACTACCTGTACTATAGTCTTTAGCCAGCTAATAGTCACAGAGACCTAATCGCAAGAGGTCGACAACTTTCTACTTTTGCAAAACATCTTGCCATGTTTTNAAAAGCATAATGAACTCAGGGAGTGCGGCACGAAACAACAGCCTGGCAATGCAAACAACAACCCACAGTGCTCTTCACTTGGAAAATCAGCTTCAGCTGGGGGTTTCCTGTACAACTACCTGTACTATAGTCTTTAGCCAGCTAATAGTCACAGAGACCACATCCTCCTCTCCCTTTCTCCCATTCCCTCCCTCCTGTGTCATGTAACATCACAGATGTATGAAGGCAAAAGTAGGTTAATGCTCAGCTCCCATTCCTTGCATTTTCAGAGCACCTGAGAAACTGGGATAGCCTGGCAAACTTCCCTGCTAGAATGGTGTGATCAGAGAGTAATGAAGAGCTCAAGTGTGTGCCCACCAAGGAAAAAAAAAAAAAAAGCCTTATCTTATTTGAGAACTTCACCACAAACTTCCTTCCATGTTATTTTTAACCTCTTCTGAAACATCTCTCCAAATTTCTTTCCCCTTAGTTCTGCAAGTTCTGCAGAGGGGTTAACATCACTTCTGTAAGAATAAATTAGTCTTCTATTTGTACAAACCAGAGTCACACCAAGAATACTACACATGTTTTGTTTTCTCCTTTATACACAGTCTATATTCTGGAAAAGTGTGATCCACAGGTTACCTTAGCAGAGGTCTGAAAAGATTTTTGTCCATCTTTTGCCCTGAAGACGCATCAACTAACAGACTGTCAGAGACAGAGAAGACTGGTAGATTATCTGTGTTGGTCAGAGGGAAATCTCTGGTCTGGAACCACACACACGCAGACTGCAAGTCTATTCCACAGAGTCCTGTTATCACACGGTGGCATTAAGGGCTCTTTACAAATGTGCTCAAAAACCCTACAGATTCTTTCTGTGAGAAAAATCCTGGTATCTCTGTTCCAAAGATTTATCTGGGCCTCAGCTAGAAATCCTCAGAGAGGCATTCCTGAACATCCCTTTGGGATCACTTCAAGCCAGTCCCAGGAGTTTCTGTTGATGATCTACATCTTATATGACGAGAGGGACTTCTCACATCACCTGTGCAGCACAAGGTCCTGGCGTCTGGGGCCAAGTGCAGGAACCGGCTCTGAGAGGCTGCTGTCAGATCAGGGTGACAAGTGACGTCCATTTGAAGCGATCTGACCTTCAAAGCTTTGTGAATGACAATCTCTGACCCCTGTTATCTTGAAGTGATTTACCCAAGTTGTACACGGAGTTGCTCTCTAGTTCATTACCCTTTTTAAGCGTTATTTCTAAAAACACAGTGTTAATTTAAAATGAACACAACATCCCTAACTCAAATAAAAAGGTCTGCTGTGAAATCACATGTGCTTTTCTCTCCACATCTCAGGTCTCCTTTCAGATGACTGCTCACAGATATTCTTTTCTCACTTGAATTTTAGACATTATTTTCAAAGCTACCTTTTATTTTCTTTTCTATCCACTATTACTCATCTTTTCAGACCATGACCTGGGATCCAGCAGGTTTTCCACATCTACAAAGCTTTTATTCCACTAAAAATAAATTTTCAAGGACAAATTACCCAAAGAGTTCAGAAAATCTAGAGAGCCTATAGCCACACTAAACCAATAATTACAGCTAAAATAGCTCTTCCATTGAGTCTTCATGAAATAAATATCTGTATTTGATATACTGAACAACTATATAACGATATGTAATACATAACATACTATAGAATAGAACAGTTCCTGTTGGAAAGGACCTCCAGTGATCGTCTAGTCCAACTGCTTGACCACTTCAGGCCACTTTAACCAAAAGTTAAAGAATGTATTAAGGACATTGACCAAATGACTCTTAAAATATGACGGGTTTGGGGCACTAATCACCTCTCTAGGAAGCCTGCTCCAATGTTTGACAACTCACTCGGTAAAGAAACACTTCCTAATATCTAGTCTTATAATTATTTGTATAGCAATAATTACATAAAACATTTGTATAATAGTGTGAATTTTTGGTATAAATCCCTAATGCTTTATTACAATCTTTTAATGTTTTCCCATCTTTCCTCATGAGTTATAACAAGTTAACATAATAGCATACAGCAATTTGTAAACTCTAATGCATAAAAAAACAACCTCAAAAGGTTGGTTAGCAATAACCTACCAGAAATGCCATCATTACCTACTACTAACATGAAGTACAAGGTGTAAAAGCAGAATTATTACTCTATTTTTGTTACATGCCTCCCTGAACACATAATTCTGGTAAGTGTCCAAGACAAAACACCGGGCTCTGGGACCTTTCATTCAGGTTTTGACACACAAATCGCTCTGAAGTCTCTCCCCTCAGGTTTCATTTAAGACAGAGATGACTTGTATATTTTGAAACAGTCATCCTGGTTCATAAATCATGTACTAGTACCTGAAACACCATTTCACAATAGTTTACCTAAGAATTTGAAACCGCGAAGAGTACACTGAGGTTAAGAGGAGTCTGACCAGTTAACTTAAGAAGTAAAAAAACAACACATTTATTAACACTGAAGGAATCTGCTAAGTGAAAACTCACAAACTTGTCCTTACACTTTCAACTCATAGCCGCTCAAATTCAAAGCAGCCTTTTCTCAAAAGAAGGCAGCTGGGTACTGCTGCCATCTAAGCAGGTCACCAGCAGCACCCATGAGTTAAGCCTAACCACATATTCCCTTTGAAACCTCTTTTATCCATTTCTTCCTTTCAAATAGCCATATTTACTCAAAATTGATTTGTAAATCACATTTTTTAAAATGCAAAAATCCTTAGGATAAAATGGCCCAGTATAAGTTCCAGACTCTGAGAAGAATAACCCCCATTAATTCTGAGCATATTTCTTAAACTTTACCTGAGCAGAGAAGTCAATTAGCTTTGGAAGCAACAATTTACTTCCTTCCTCACTCTTCAGAAAGTCCAGCAAACTTCCTGTTAAAACAGAGAAAGATTAAGCCAGTGCAGCTTATTACAAAAATAAAGGTCACATTGGCTCCCCAATTTTCTGGATCACAAAATTGATGCAGTGAAATGTTTTGATGCATTTTCAAGTTGACTACAGTAAGACAATCTCTTTGCATGATTTAACGACAGGAACACCCAAATCAGAATGTCAGACATTCAAGTTTTGCCATTTTCCTGGCTGTAGAAAACTCCCATCAGATCATCCCTCACTTCAGTGGTGTTGACTTTGATTAGCACCCTACTCTATGGATCATCAGGAAAGCTGTCTAGGAGAATCACTTCCATCAATCCTTTCCAAGTGCCTCAACATTTGTTCATGAAGTTACCAGCAAAACTGCTTGAAAACAGAACAAAACAAGAAAAACTACCACCCAAGATAATCCGAGAAGGAAAATTTGCATGTTTTGTGTAGTAATGCTCTATAAAGTCCTTTTCTAGTAGTGCATCCATCCTTGCAGGACCATTCCTCGCTCATCTTATTACACACACCTTTATCAATTCAAGGCCCACATAAGGCAGTTCCTAAGGTTTGTTTAAATTGCCTTGCTATGATACCAGAAACACAAGTTAGGTAGGGAGTCCAAAGGAACCAGAGCTATTCTGGGGGTTATCCTCTGATTCAGAAACAATAGAAAATGTTGTATTTAAGAAAACTGTGAAAGTGGTTTATCTCACAAATGCAGCAACGAATCACAAAATTAAAGCCTCAGCCCATCTTAAGGATAGGTGCTCCATCCCTTAATATCTGAATATTCAAAAATAACTCTATCATTCCTTTTCTTTAAAAAGTTTAGGAGAAGCAGAAGAGTTCACTAAAATATTGCTTGTAGGTTGTCATGGTTTAACCCCAGCCATCAGCCAGCCCTCACACAGCCGCTCGCTCACTCCGCACCAGTGGGATCAGGGAGAGAATCGGAAGGGTAAGAGGCAGAGAATTCATGGGCTGAGATAAAGACATATTACTAGGAAAAGGAAAAGCAAAAGCTGCACACACCAGCAAAGCAAAACAAGGAATTGATTCACTGCTTCCCATGGGCAGGCAGGAGTTCAGCCATCTCCAGGAGAGCAAGGTCCCATCAGGATTAATGGTTACTCGGGATAACAAACACTGTCACTCCAAATGTGCCTCCTTCCTCCTTCTTCCCCCTGCTTTACCTACTGAACATGATGCCTTATGGTGTGGAATATGCCTTTGGTCACTTGGGGTCACCTGTCCTGGCTGTGTCTCCTCCCACCCTCCCCTGCACCCCCAGCCTCCTCACCAGCGTGGCAGCACAAACAGCAGAGACGGCCTTGGCTCTGTGCAAGCCCTGCTCACCAATAACAAAAACATCTCTGGATTATCATCACTGTGTTCAGCACCAATCCAAAACACAGCCCCATACAGCCACTGGGAAGAGAATTAACTCTACTTCAGCCCAAATCAGTACACAGACCCAAGGTTTTTCTCACCTTTTGCCATGAACTCTGTTATAATATAAATAGGCTCTTCTTTGGTCACTACAGCATAAAGCCTAACAAGCTTATCATGCTGAAGTGTTTTCATGAGGTTGGCTTCCTCCAGGAAGGCTTGCGCAGACATTGTTCCAGGCTTCAGAGTCTTCACAGCCACTTTTGTACTGTTATGATAGTAACCTACAAGGAGGGAACACGATCAGTGCACTTGAAGTCACTCTGCACCCCACCGTGTCCCGACTAGCAGGAATTTGTAAAGCAGGTGAGTCTGGATTCCAGGAATAGCTAAGAGCCTGAAAGTAAGTGCCAGATGTAGCACAAATATTTATGCTAGAATTCCTTTTTATTTTGCAGCTTATACAGCACTGCAGAGAAAAATGGTCCATTCCCTATTTTTAGAAATCAGTTATCTGAAAAAAAACAAAGCAAGCAAATGATCTTACTTCACACCAAGTTTCCATCCACAAGTAGCCCATAAAATACTTGGTCAAGGCATGTTTCAGTGAGTGTCCACTTAAACTGCCTCAGAACAATAGAGTCCAAGGACTGACTGCAAGATTCTGAAGTATTTTAAATCTCATGATTACACTTATTTTATGCATGCCAGTCTCATGCTTATAATCCTTCCTGTAACCCTTAGCGCTGAAAATGGAGCATTACGGGAAAGTGCAGTCAAATGGTTCTCGTGACCGACAAGGACACCCTGCCAGGACTGCAATCCTTCAGTGTTCAGCACAAGATTTAAAACATGATAACTTCTAATCACACAGCCCAGGCCAGGAGTGGAGGAGACTGTGGCTGTGGTTCATTTCTCTGTTTATCAAATCTTCTAATGTAACATTAGAATTATATAAAAAGCAACTATCAGTAAAGATAAAGGCAGTGAATTAATTTCAGATTTAATGTTTTCCAAACATTAAATAAATGTTAAAATAGCATTAAAAATAGAGTAGCAAGCACTGATCCTGAAGTTTATCTTGTGAAGTAATTTAATTTAAAAAATAAAGAAATAAAAGAGAGAGAAAGAGGGATATAAACGCAACTTTTATCCCCCACCATACCCATTGCAACACTGTAGACATATTTCTCAGAAGAGGTAAAACTCTCATGACTCAATGAAATAGCCTCATTTCCTTATTCAGCAACAATCCAAATCATGACCATGATGAACACACCTCTAAATGGGCATCCACCATTTTCTTGTGCTATTTATCATGCAACAAAGGAAATCAGTGCCAAAGCAAGGACCTAGTTTCCAGATCTTAAATGATTGCTCTAACCACTGTATCTTTTTTGAAGAAGGCTCATCACCTGAGAAAAGCCACTATGCCAATCACAAAATATTCACCTGCATGATTATTAAATCTATTTTTCCAAACATGAGCAGGTCAAAGCATAGCAGAGAAATTTCTCTAAGTTACCTAGTGGTAAGAAATTACAGCTACAGGTCAAATGTGCCGTTAAAGCTCAGGTATATGATTTATAGCTATCAGAAAAACAGATATTAAATATACTTCTCTCTATTTAAGAAGTAGGACTATTTGTAACATTTCTACTATTCTATCCCATACCCTAAAACAGAGCATGAGCTTCAGTCTCAATTTGTTGAATTCTCTAGTGAAGATACTAATTAATACAGCTACTTCTGTGAAGCACTTATGACCAACACACAACATTAACTATGTAACAGTATTTTACATTCACGAAAGATATCCATCAAACTCGGGTCTTTCTTGCAGACAGTTTGCTTTACTGCAACACCTCTGTGATACTTGGTTTTCTGTTGTAAAAAAAGTCTACCCTGACCCTCGGGTGGTAACATACAAAACAAATAGCTGGTGAGAGCAGTGGAGAGAACTGATCCTGATTTTTCTCATGTTCATTTATTTCATCAGGTATTGGGAGGGATGGGACACCAAAACAAGGTGGTCATGAGCTCTATGAGCACACTATTTCTAACAGCTGCGGAAGAAAACACACTTCCAAAGCACATATTACTTATATTCTAATTCAGAGGTTATTAAATAAGAGACTCTTTTACACCTGAGATGCAAGCAAGATGTGACTCATTAATAAAATACACCATAATGGCTGCATTTGCCTTGTAAACTTTCCTCTTAGCCCTGCTTGAGAATTCTCTTCATGGATTATTAATACCACAGAGCATCGTGATTCACATCATATCAGTTCACACTAGGAACAAAAATGCATAAAACATAGACCCTGCTCTTGCAGTGCTGCTCTGGTTCATCACATCACTGAAGGAGCTGCCCAGATGCACTGAACTCCATGGTCTAAAAACCTTTCACACCATGGCAGCAAGTCAGTCTCTTTGCTGTTTTAGCTACTGTTACAAATCAAACGTGAAGCAAGCGATGGGATGAAAGCCTGAGGAGTGTCTGATGATGTCTCACACAACGAGCCATGTTCTTCTCTACACATTAGAATTGAATCCTCCAAAAAATTTAGTGTTTCAGGTATTTATTTTGGAGTTGATTACTATTATTTTGACAGAGTAGTATCCTGCACATCCGGATTCTTGCATGGGCTTAATCTTGTCCCCGGATTCTTGCACAGGCTTAATCAGGCCAAGGTGTTACATGAACTGACAACAGACAATTGAGGATGAGCCTACCATTTCTGAACAGGACTGAATGTGGACAACTTTGTGCACACGCCTGTAGTATGCAGCTTTTCCCTTCTCTACTCTTGCAGTAATTCCCTGCAGGGTATACTGAGAACAACTTGTTTGAGCTATGGAGGTGTGACACGGCTAGAAGACAGATAATGGCTGGAGCAGTTCCTATTGGAGGAGGTACCGCGGAAGAGACTGAGGAACAGCAGCTTCTCTGCATCCGATTGCATGTCAGCACTTCACTCCTTCACCTACTGCAGCCTTCCTTCAGCTGCAGAACAGAACAATGCAGCAGTTGCTCCATCTCTCACTCATGTCCACACAGCCCATTAAATGAGAAGGCAGAAAGCCCGGGCTGCAGCTTTCTAACCACTTCCACGGTGCAGTGCACGTAGTGTGAACACAACTCTGCCATGCTGTTTCCGTCCATCAGGTCAGCACAACTGATGACCAAAATGCACACATAAACACAAACTCGGCAGCCTAAACACAGAAAATCTCTATAAAATGCATAAAATTGCACTTGTTTTGATAGACAAATCTGGAAAACCGATAGCAATTTTTCTCTGTGTAAAAGCAATGCTTCAGAGTTGGAGGAGATTCACCTGCCTATTCCATAACACAGATTCTCTGCACAGGTCATACAGGAACACAGCCAAGTGCTTGGGGTCTGCTTTTTGTTCCTAGGGTTTTCTTACTCCTTCCATAATTTAAGTTAATTTCCTCCAAAATGTTTAAGAGGAAGATGTCCACATGGAAGCCCAGAAAGTAGTTACAGAAATACCAAAAAGAAAATGCTATAAAATATATACCTGCATATCCTCACACTGCAGCATCAGCATTATCTCTATATTCCCGTATTTCTCAGAATCACAGAAGGGACCCGTGGAAGGCATCTGTATCCAACCCCACCAGGGGCACCGAGAGCTGGTTGTCCAGGATTGTGTCCCGTTGGCTTTTGACTCTTTCCAAGAATGGAGACACCACAACCTCTCTGGGCAACCTGTGCCAGTGCTTGGTCACTCACACAGTGAGCTTTTGGAAGGAACCTCCCGTGTTTCAGTTTGTGCCCGTTGCCCCTGGCCCTGTCACTGGGCACCACTGAGAAGAGCCTGGCTCCATCCACTTTGCATACCTCCTTCAGCTATTTACATACACTGATAAGATGCCCCTGAGCCTTTTCCAGGCTGAACAGTCCCAGGTCTCTCAGCCTTCCCTCAAAAGACAGGTGCTGAAGTCCCCTCATCATCTTCGTGGCTCTTTGCTGGACTTTGTCCAGTAGCTCTACATCTTTCTTTACTCAAAAGCACAATTCCTCTGAATGGGACACTGTTTTCCCTCTGAAACCACAATTGTAAGTATCCTTTATCAAGAAGAAATTTATTTAGTAATTAAACTGTGGACCAGTATTTCTCTCTAATTCACACTATGGCTGAAAAATAATTGTGTTCTCTGTGAGGGGGCAGTGTAGCAAACAGCTCTCAAATCGAGAGCGTAGCAACCAGGTTATTTCTCAGCAACTCTACATAACTCCCCAAGTCTCTGGGTGATCATTACAACACACAGTGTCTGCTGACACCCTGCACCACACAGCTGACCTAATATGCTTTTCCAGCTTGAACTTCCCTGGTTTTAAGATTAACCATGCTCCTGATTTGAGAGGATCTGTGCCATGCAAATTTTTCTTTCGCTTCAGAAAGAGAGCAAAGAAGAGGAAACGCAGCAATCACTTTCACAGTACATTAGTTTTTCTCACAGTGCTGCAATTCAGACATAGGGTTGAGGCCCAATTTAGATGTTAAAATAATGACACAAACAAGAGGAAGCACTCTGAAGCAGAAACACCCTTTTAAAGTTTTATTCCTTTCTGTGTGTATGTGCAGAAGTAGTCACTTCTCAAAATTATCTGCATTTTCAAGCTGGTGATTATCTCCTACCACAAAGTCTCACACAGTGTTTCAGTGTAAGTTAAACATTTTGTTGCCCTGGGTCATTAGACAGAAATAACTGCACAATGGTTGAGACTAGTCTGACTAGTATCTAAATTATCATTCATGTATATCATAGCTGAAGGGTTTCTTAAGCCTTTTCTCATGAAGGCAGATAAAAGGCCGAACTTGGCTATATTATGTTAAAGAGATGTGTTGCTTGCACTTTTTACATGCTTTCTACCAGAAGATTGTACCTATGACCGAATCAGAGCTTTCTGATTGACGCTGTAGTTGTGTGTGTGTAATTTGCCACTCAAACAGCACCAGTCTGTGCTTTGCTTTTCTAAATGAAAGCATCTCTTCAAAGCAATGACACTCCTGCCAGACTGACACATCCCATGGATTATCAGAGACCCCTTCATAGCTTTGGGATACACTTTCAAGTTGCTCAGAAATGCTCTGCCTATAGAATCTTAGGTCTTAAAATTAATCATAATCATCATCACAATAATCTGATCTATTATTATAACTGTAACAAATTTATTCCTATTTAAACATAACATCATAAAAAGAGATTCAGGGAAAGGCTAAGAGAATGACTTGGCCTGAAAAAAACATCTTCATGAAGACTTTGGGAGGAAGATATAGTTTACCTCAAATAAGATGGTAACTGGAAAAAAGTGTGTAAGCAATGAATAGTACACAGAACATGCAATAAGGAAGCCAAAAGAATACTCTGATGTCAGAATAGGCAGCCAAATTTCAAAAGCAAGATGTCAAAATCATTTTCACAGCACTGGGCATAGTCCCTTGCCAATAGGAAGTCACTAAGGCTGAGGAAATACTGCTTGCAAGCCAACAAAGCAGGTTATTCAGATTATAATAACTAACGCTATCATTTTCTGCTGGGTATATATTAACGTTTACAACTTGTAAATCTCATGATAGTTTTATTATTGGGGTCTTGCCTGATGATTCAAGGTATCGGCTGTTCAATCTCTAGTCCTCTTATTACATAAACCACCTGCTTTCTGAGCAGCACACTGGCAGACAATACTCTTGGGTTAAGTCTGTTCCCTGTTGTCACCCAGTGTGGCTGTACCATGCACTGCACTGCAGGAGACATCTGCTTCACAAATGGGCAATGAAATCTCTATACACAATTCACTAAAAGACATTGTTTCTTTTTATTTCATGTTCTTTAACACTTTCTGAGATTTGAAACAAAGTTCTGAGAGGCTCATCCATTTTGAGATTCAGGAGCAACATCTTACTATAACCTTCTATTTCCACCTCAAAACATAACAAAAAACTCTACTGTCTTTGACCTTCTAAATTACAGTGCTTACTCACTATTTTTTCCTTTAAAAGACCCTGAAAGGATTTTTTCCACTTCCTTGTCAGGTATCTACCCCCTTTTACAAACTCCCTTCTCCTCACAAGAAGGTATATTCTGGGCCTGATTTCGCTGTTTTACAAGTATATAGGACCAGGTTCGTGTCCACTGTTTTCTTGAATGACTCTGAAATTACACTTCCTTCAGAGTTAAATGCTCATTTCAAGATAATAAACTTACCCATCCAGACTTCTCCAAACTGACCAGCTCCAAGTTTCTTCACTAATTTAATTGATTCCCGTGGAATTTCCCATGCATCTTTATCCCATGGTTTTTGAGGTTTGGGACTAATACAAGCTTTTTCCAACTTTCTGCATAAGCCATCTGATTGCCCTGGTGTTCAAAGAAAAAACAAAATACAAAATACATTACACTTCTGTGCCTCACGACTTGAGATAAACATGGCTTAACTGCAGGTATGCACTAAGCAGCCCACAATAAAGTTCAAAATAACCAGATGAAAATGTAGCCTTTCTGGTATGGTCACAAAACTTGAAGTGCCTCTAATCTGAAATTAGGCATACAGAGACAAATTTAATACAGAAGTATCACATGCATCTGGTTACTGTTAGATTATTAAGAGGTTTTAGTACAATTTGCACCAAATAAATACAATATCAGATCTTATTACTGACACTATGTTGATTAAGATGCACATTGGAGTCAGGTTTGGGACCTGTACTCTGAATTTGTCATTAAATTTTCTTGAAACATGATTTCAGACAGATGTGCATGCAAGCATAAGTAGGTCAACATTATTTTTTCTCCAGACACTGACCAGCTATAACTTTTATATAAACGGTGAATAATTTTCAGGTTTTCCAGCTGTGCTGAACAGCTAGCACACATATCTAACTATTCAGAAAAATTTCGTGGCCAGGTCCTCAGCATGGCTTTGAAAAATCACTATGTGATTTTATGTCCTACATTTTTTTGTCTTGTCTTTCTTCCCAGTTACAAGATTAAAAAAACTGTATTTTGGAGCTATCCAGCAGGAGGTTATGCAGAATGAGAAGTCAGTTTAGCAGCTAAAAGGTAGAATTGACCTTTCTTCTCCCTCCCATTTCTTTTTTAAAATAAATGTATACATTTTATGTGGGTGCAATTTTATTTCTTTGAGGTATATGGAATACTTCTTTCATTAAAAATAAATAATTAAACAAATACATTTACAGGAAAAATAAAACCAGTTTCACATTCAACACCAGGTACAAGATGGCATTCACAAGTATATATGTATTCCTGCTAATTATGAATAAAAAATTACCCTTAAATATAATTTACAATGCAGGAAATTCTTATTATAGCTTCACATCACCCTAAGTTTGATGAATTGTTTTATAAAGCTAGTCTTCATTTCACAGTGGTATGCCACAGAGCAACCAGCATTAGGTATCGTTATGATAACAACAATACTTGGGTTCCAATCAGTTTTACCTTATCTTTGATAACATGCATGCCCAAGCTATAGAGAAAAAAAAGAAAAAAACCCCAAAACCCAAAAACTTTGAAACAAAAGAAGAAAGCATTTATTTCCCTTCACAGGAAATAATGGCTGCGTTCTGTGTAGTAACTCACTAACTGATCTAACTTACTTTGATAATGTTTGATCATATCATTGATGTTAGGAAAAGTTATTCTTGGAGAGATGTAAAATCCTCCATTGTCTAGACTCCTGATTTTGTAGTGCTTAATAACGTCACCATGGTCCGGATCATAGTCTCGTATGGAGAGAGAATAGCTGCCTGTGGATAAAGAAGGAATGATCATTAAGAGATAGCAAAAATCTACAGTGTCCAGACATGTACAGTTGAGCCTAAGAAAATTGCCATGTTGTCTGCTTTTCTTTTTACTCCCTTATTTCCTCAAAAAGCATTTTGCAATCAACAGGAGGAAGTTAGCCAATAGCCAGCCCTGAACCGGTCACCGAAATGCTTACAGTCACACTTTCTTTTTCAGTCTTACTCAACAAACTCAGATGTTCCATATTCCAGCCAGCTCCACAATCAGTGCCCAGTTCTGCGGGAAGTCCCCCAGCTTGAGTAGCAGTGGCTGGGAGAGCAAGACCAGGCCTGCCACCCTACTCAAACAGAAGCTGAAATCTGGAGATCAGCATTTTGAAAAAAGGAACATGCTGGCTGTCATGGGCCAACTAGCAAAAGGATAGTTTGGAGATGGCTTGAGGCATTCAGGAGGGTCAGCAGATCTGTTGATCTGCTTGATCTATGGATCCCTAGGCAGTCCTATGGAGCCTAACATCATCTGGGATTTAAACTGGGGCAGGAGAGGATCTACCCTTAGCTACAGCACTTTGTTTCTCCTACTTGTACAATTCTTGTCCATTTTCGAAGGATAAGAAACCATCTCAACCCCCTTATCTCTCCTCACACACATAGCCAGTGATACTGGGGGGTACTTTGCCTTGCTCTCAGGATCCTATATAGAATTTAGGAGTTTTCCTTTGAGAACTTCGTGTAGGAGTCTTCAGCCAAGAGCACAATGATATGGACCCATTACAGAGTGATACCTAGTCAAGAATCTGCAGTACTAGGGCCAAAAAAGCTACCCTGTGGAGTGGGGAGACATGATCTGCTGAAAGGCTTCACATGTCTTCCTCTGGAGGATGCAGTGTTACAGCATCCAGCTGGAATATCCATCCAGACTACCTTCAGGGTCCAGAGGCTGGGGCAGGACTTCCCATGCTCTCCTCAAAGTCACAGCTGAAGAGCCTGGAGACTTCACTAAACTTTTCAGCACAAAGCACTCTGTTTACAGCACAAAATTTTACCAAAAAGCTTTCTGAAAAGAATCCCACTACACTGTAGAAGTGAAAACCCTCATTATGCACTAACTATAATTCTAAACTTGTAGCAACAGACCCAATAATGGAAGACTACAGAATGCAACAGCTACTATTAAAGTAACATGTCTTTCAGTAAAAGAGTCACAAACATTAAGAAGAAAAAAGATGCCACTTCATTTACTGCTGCTTCTTGTCAGTGTAATCACACACATACGCTTTTTCTTCCCCCCTTGTCTCAGCTTTGGGTGTTAGCCTGCAACTCTCTTCTCTCTTTTTCTGGTAATTTTCTCATTCTTCTCACTCCTACAGAACTGCAGAAAATTCACACAATAGGATGCACTGCGACTACTCCACACCCAGTGCCACCTGATGCCAATTTTTATGTAGATTGACTGTGTGTTTTCAGCTCCATATCAATTCCAAAGTAACCCACCCCAAACCCTACCTTTTAATGTTTCACTTTCTCTGATAAGGAAAGCTCCAGGACCATTCCCAGGAGCCAGGAGTTGTCTTTCAGCATCTTTTCGGGTTATGTCTTTGAAGAACCATCTGAAAAATATTTCATAGAGTTAGAACCACCTCTTTCCCCAGGCACAAAGGATACACCACCATCAGGGTGAAGAAGCTTGCCAGTATCTGGAGACTAAGAGAACTTACTCTTCTGTTTCCAAGGTGTTTACTTTTGCTACATAGTTGCTGGGAATGAAACCTTCTTTTCTTGTCGTGAGAGACTTTGCTCTCCACCATTCTCCGGATCTGAAAAACAGAAACAGTTGTATTGACAGGAAAGAAAAATTATAAATTTTAGGTTAACTAGAACCTAAATAAATTATAATATTTAGGTTCTAGTCTGCTGAGAGATTTTCCTAGGCTGGAGAGAGAAGCACAGTCTCTTTCCTCCGAAGTCAAGCCCTTGAGAAGCCATTGGCTCCATTGGATCAGTGCTTGGTCACTGTTACTGAGGGCAGCTGCCAAGTCAGAGAATCACAGCCTCAAAAATGGTTTGGGTTAGAAAGGACCTAAAATCATCTCTGTCATGGGCAGGGATGCCTTCCACTGCAGCAGGTTGCTCAAATAACTCCATAAAGCATTTGTATTATCACATGTGAGGGAGCTCACTTGTCATTCCTACACCCATGGCATGAGTAGGATATCAAAGTTCTATAGAGCGAATCAGATGAGGCCAAAGAAAATGTGCAATACAACCAATATTGTCATACTTACTCCTCAATAACTTTCAGTTTTTCTCCTTTTTTGAAGGATAAATCCTCTTCATGAATGCCTTCGTAGGGATACAAAGCTACCACAATGACTCCATGCTCCTCTGCGTCTACAAAAGTAGAAAGACAAAGGCGTGATCGCATCACTTTGCAGGCTGACACGGGCACTGCATGCAGGTGTGAGATTTCTATAGAAACATACCTTGACTGACAAACCTCTGTCCTGGTAAGAGATGTGCTTCTGCATTTGCCTACAATAAAATATGTCTTTAGTTAAGCAGTTTTAGACCTTTGTGATGATTTTAAATTACAATTACATACTATACAGTTGCTTTGGTATCATCCCATATGTCTTAAATTAAAAGGAAATGCTCGGATTTTTCCCCACCATTCTTCAAAATATATATTATATATAAACATATATTACTTTTATGACAACATAAAAATATAGTAAGTCCCCTCTAGATTTTAAATTGAGCAGCTCAGACCTTGTGAAGGTGTGGCACAAGCTGTGGGGAGGAAGTTCATAGCTTTGGGACTTCTGCTGAAGAGGCTTTAGGTAGGGCACTTAAGCAGGACAGTTATTACCACGTCGCTGTCATGCTAAAGAACTACAAGCACAGTTATGCCACTAAGACTGTGCAAGGAGAAAAAAAAAAGAGTAATTAAAAAGAAAAAAAAAAGGTAGTTTGTGATGTGTGTTCATCGGCTGAGAGCACACTGAGTTCACTGTGTCAGCTGGTGAGAGAGGAGAGAAGGGAACCACTCACACCCACAGAGAGCAGGTCCCTGGACAAGGGCAGTCAGGAGACATGGGTTCCTCCGCACAGCAGAGAAGATGGGGGGAAAAAAAGGTACCAGTAACGCTACAAATTAGCAAACCCTCTTGGTCCCCAGCAGGATTCCCCATCCTAGCACCCTTCCTGCCCAATGCCAGGCAGCACACACAGAACACATTACCCTATTCCTCCCGCAGCTCTGCGCTGCTCCCTTCACCACTGCACCCTCCACTCCCCTCCCATCCTTACGTACACACCTCAGGCAGGGCCGAGCAGTGGCCTCCAGCGAGTAAAGCTGACTAGAGCTGGTGAAGAATCACCCATGATTACTTCAGCCTTTGAATGGAATAACCAACACTTGGATCCCATAGCTATTAAAAACCCAACTCCGATGCTTTTAAAAATGGATCTAAACTACTTTCAGGTTTTCTAATGTTATCTAGCATTCTTCTACAGACATATCTCCTCAAGCATTGCCAAGTTACTTTTTTATATGCAGAAAACATTTTTTTATGACAAACATAAAGCAGCAAACCACCATGTTTTAATTTTTATTCCTCTAGGTACTTATTCATTGAGGGTGTACTGCACAACACTAAAAGCCCAGTTTTGGATTAATGATCATTTGAATTTCTCCACGCATATGCTTTGGATTGAAATTTTAGTTATGCCAGTCATGCTTTGTTCTTGCTATAGGAATTCTCTCCTGAGACTATCTACTTACTGGCCTTTGCTGTTTATTGGACGTTGGATCCCTCACATAAATAGTTCGTTCAGTTTTACGTACTGGTTGATTCTTCAAATCTAGCCCATCTCCATGCAGATTCTCTTTCCTTTTTGATTTTATACATCCCATATTTCCTGTTGAAATAAAAAAGGTATTAAACAAAATCACTGTGCCGTAAACCAAGCCCTTTCCCATGAAATCATCTGGGCTACATAGTAAAAATGTGCTTCCTTTTCATACACAAATAGTTCATGGGAAACACAACTGAAGGTTAGGCCCACACACTGATAGCTCTTTTCTATAGCAAAGGAAAGAAATGATCTCATCTCAATCCACAGATAAAGTAAATACTTATTTACCATTTCCACACCTTCAAATTTTATATTTTCTCCCCAATCTACCCTTCCCTGCCTAAACCCCTTGTACCTTTCTGATACTTCTCTGAGCTTTGGAAGAGAAATAACAAAAATACAGTTACTGTAGTGATAACTTTCATCTGTATATTTTGAAGAAAAGACTGTTTTGGAAGACATAAGAAAAGATTCCTGTCCAAATTATGAAAACTGCAGCTGGAACTAGCAATGCCTGTATCTCCCCACTTCATTTTGCAGATGCCAGTCTAGCAGGGAGCTCTGTTTGATTCAAATCCCTGTCTCACATGAGCCTGATGACTTGTGCAGTCCCAGCTCCATGGCAGACATGCTGCTACTGTAACCTTCAGTAACACTTCTCCTTGTTCACACAGGCGTGTTACAGCAGCCTAAAATAGCCAGTGTGTGTGCCAGTGATGGCAAATCACCACATAAGTATTTCTTTTTCAGTATAATTTAGAAGGCTAATCCTTCTCTCAGGATGTGCATCCATGCTAAATCAGATGAGATACAGCTGTTAGCATCTACATGACTGGAACCTGGCTGCTAATCCCGTGATACAATTACATAGTACTCCAGCAAATATATATACATTATCTCTACATTCCTGCCTCTGAGGAGAGTAATTATACTTACTCTTCAAAGAATCCACTATGAATGCTTTTCAACCCTCTCCTTCCTTCCTCTCTCCCTGCTTTCAGGTCAGTGCTCTAATGCTAGGTTCACAGTCACATTTTCCCTTGCAGGCACATAGTCTCACTCCCCCCCGCCCTAATTAATGTTTAAAGCCAGTTCTTTGATGAACAATGTAAAACCTAAAAAAAGAGCTCAGTGTAAATATGGGCTCAAGTAAACAAACACAGCTGGAGAAGCTAAAGCAGATTGTAACACTCTCACCCCACTTTTACTTTCTTCTCTAGGATAGAAAATGTCATCACAGTGAGCAGTTAAAGTAGTAGTAGAAGTGTCCACTGGCAGACACAACTGTTTCAATGGGACAGTGCGTTACATCCCTGCAGGTACAAATATTACCCAGACTGGTCTAGGTGCATATTAAGACTCGTACTTTTGTAACAATACTTATGACAAACACAATCCTAACTGATTACAAAAATAAAGCATGGCAACAAGCACAGCAAGTCTCAACTTCCAACATCACCTTCATTTAATGTCCTATCCTGCCACTGAGGAAGCACTACGTAATGACACATGGACTGTCCTATACACAGGCTGAGTGTTTTATTCTAAATATGAGTTTTCTTCTAAATATTCCTCTCCTACCTTTTCTGCAAATTATCTGTCACCTATTGCCAACAAGTCTTGGATGTCCATAAGATTTCAGCAGTGATGCAGTGAACTGTGATACTGATTTAAAGCAGGATTAGAACCCATCGCTCCCCTTCTCGTCTTTTCTTGAAATAAAAGGAAACCTACAGAAAATCAATAGGCACTGACCAGGCAGAGAATAGAGTTTCCTCTTCTTGAGTGTCAACATTTCAGTGTTCCCATACTTATTTGAAAGCACTGGAGCACATATTCGTGCAGGAGCTTCCCTTAGAAGCAAACATCTTTAATGCTTAATTTTAATGCTTTAATTTTTTTAATGCTTAGCTCCATGTGGGTTGCATACTAGTTGTTTTGCAATACTGAGAAGGATTTTAAAATTTATTTTATTTATTTATAACTGTGGGTATGTAGATGACTCTTGTTCTGTCATTAATGGTTCATAGGAAATTTCTGTACACCCCCAGGCAGACTGGTGTTTGCAAACTCACCCTAGACATCAGGAAGCCCAGTGTTTAATTACCTGCTGTATCTGCAAGATCAGGTATTTATCCACTTAAGTGCTAACCTTTTTGCTCTTGAATAGTTCTGCTTGTACAGAACAAACAGCTGAAGTGGAGGGCATGAAGTAATTTGATCTAAGTTGTCAGCCAAAAATCCCTTTCCCTATTCCTGTAAGAAAGCTGAGCACATCTTTAGAGACTGCAGCATGCCCAGTGCCAGTGTAAACTCAGAGAAAACATTTCTACTCAGATTTTTCCTGCAGCTGAAAGCACATGAACAGCTGTAAGTTAAACCTGCTGTGAGGCTGTGCTGATAAGCCAAGGTTGGCATTTGTTCATGACAGTAACAACTGATCAGTAATGCCTATGTAGAGGTGCTTTGAAATCACAGAGAAGTTTACATGATGTCATGTGAAATCACACAAATACAGTTTCTGAGATGACCCTCGTGATGGCTTCAAACACAGAGATTCTGAGCCTCAGCATGAAGCACTGTTTTTTCTGGGTTCTTTTCCTCATACAGATGAAAAAAAAAAAGGGATCCACAGTCCCCACAGGACTTAGCTAGTTCTACATGAGCAAAAAGCCCCAACAGTTGGTGCTGAAGCCCGTAGCTTGTTCAAGGGGGTTATTGCCCTTTTTACTCCAGTATAAAGGATTGAACATTGAGTAGGAGCCAGTCGATAACAAGGATTTACCTAAAGGTAAGCCCCACACTGCCTCCTCCCAAAGCAGCCCCATTCTTGCTCTCCAGTTCTGCTCCACAACACGGATTACAGCTTAGCATGGGGGCAACTGCTTCAGGAGTGGGATCCTGACCTAACTAAAATGCCAGTGCAGGGAGGGGGAAATTCATTCATGCATAAATAAAATATTTCACCTGGTGTAAAATGCTTATTTGCCTAGTGCTCTGTTGCCGTGTCACAAGGAAGTGTTTTGAGCAGATAAAAAGAGAAAGGGAATACAGTAAGCAAAGAGCAATACAGAGAGAGCATCACTACAAAACAAACTCCATTATTCTTTATCAGAGACTAAAATAATTTATACACGTGAGAAAATGCTGCCAGTTCCTACTCAGATGTTTCCCATTCCAATAGTTCTGCAATACAGGAGACACTGCTTCTTATTCATGCTTTTCATTTATTGTCCTGTCCACACCTCCAGACATGAATGATAAACACTGAAATAAAAGAAATTTTATTTAACATAGCTGCTAAACTTTATAAATAGATACCTAAAAATGTAACAGCTTCTCTTTTAACAAAGAGCATACTGTAGCTCACGGCTAAAAGGTAAACAATTACTTAGGTTAACAACTGCAGCATGCTGACAAGAATCTAAGTTCAGGCACCCTTCAAAGAGCCACAGGGATATCCATAAGAGCTATCACACAGAGCTTCTGCAGCAGGTTTTTCGAAAATACTAATTTTGATGTCTGCATTTGCCTTGAATTTTCCCTCTGAATCCTATATTTCATTTTGCTACTACAGCACTGGCATCTGAATTCCAAAATGGTCTGAGGGGAGGGGAAGTGAGAAACTAATGCAGCATTCTTCCAGGGTTAATAGCTGCTGTCTGTCCCCAAAAGAGAATTGCGTTACACACCTTTTTCTATACTTCCAGCAGAGTAATGTATCAGAAGCCACAATACTTCCTACTGCAATGTCCTAGGCTGCAATGTAAGATGTGCCCAAAAGTCTGTATTCTGTTACCATCTTCAGGGGCTGTTGAAACCAGGTGGGGCAGNAGCAGTCAAGTTTTGTGTGACCATCACCTGCCCATCCACCATCAGCAGCATTTGAGGTTTCATTTCCTCCTAGTGCTTTACCCTTTGCATCATCTACAAAGGTGATCTTATTTTTTGTTTTGTTTGTGTTCATAACCATTCCCTTCCGTGTGATTTTGTTACATACAATGTATACGGTGCATATTAGAAATTACTTCCTAAAAAACTCACCTGACATGTCTGGTCCTTTCTTGGTCAAAGTCATGTCTTCATGAAAATGATTCTCAAATCTTCACAGATTATACTTTGGCTTTTCCAATAATAAACTAACTTTTAAAATAATTAAAAATACAACACTGAGCATACAAGCTCTATTTTATCAAATAAATATGTATTTTATCCAGTAAATATCTGTTGTTCAAAAGGTCAGTAACCATGTATCTAAACACCAATGCTCTATATGGCTTAGGGTTTTAACAGATATATATATAGGTATTTTAACAGGTACATAAATAAAATTATATTCAATTGAGTACAAAGAGTAAACTTCATTTAGGCCACAATTTTCTTATGCATAAGAAAAAGAAAAAAAAATTAAGATCCTCCCCCCCAACTTACTCTGAGTCTTGAATATTGCTTTGTATTTAAACTTCTGAACCAAAAAACAGGAAGCAAATGTTTACATCTATATATAGAAACCCAACTGGTTTCACACCTGGACCTTTAAAACAGTTTAGAGAGCACAGGAGTAAATAGTTTTAATACCTCTTTCAAAAATTGAAAATAATACGTTTGCCCTCCTGTGTTTCAGATGTTTCCCTCTGGCCTCTAATGCCTGTTGGCTTGTTGTGACTTCACAAGTTATAGTCAGAGGTAACACAGAGACACCCTCATCAGATCTCCTGAACTCCTGAGCATTTCCCCCAAGGTCAAGGCAGAAGTGTCTCGAAACTCAGCGCGATCAACTTAGATTTAAACTGCTGGGGAGGAAGGATCGTAAGTCTGCTCTGCTCAAGGACACAAACACCTGATTTCTCAGAAGCTCCTCCTTCAATCAACTGTTCAAACTTATAATTCTATGGGGGAAAAAAAAGGAAAAATCTTACAGCTAAGGACTTCATTTACCTTAACCTTCAGTGCTTACTTACACTTTATGTTGGTCTGCTTCCACATCACCTGTGCTACCCAAGTGTTGCAAGGATCTCCTTTATCTCTGTTATTGGGACTATGAGGAGGATTATTTCTGGGAAACCTGGGTTCATTTCTGACCCATCATCACATGGAAAAGCAACTGCCAAGGAATACAGAGCAGGAGTTTAACTAGAGGTGGTAAAGCTCAGCAACGGCTTATCAGTACTGCTCTACACATATTTGTGCCAGTGAAGATTTGCCACTAGACCAGAGTGAGAATAAGAGTGACAAAAATAAATTAGCTGCTGTTGGGAGCAATGCGAAAGCATCAACTGGAGAGCAACCGAAGAGAAGTGGTTTTCTGCTCCTTGCTGGTCAAAAAACTGATTAGATTTGAGCTTGTTCAGCCTTATTCCTATATCTGCAATTCACCATATATATCTATAGCTATATAAGAACAATACATAATATCTATAGATATAGATTTCAATTTTACTGATAGTCCTGATTATGAGATAACTTTTATCAAATTAGACTCATGCAAATACAGAAATCTGGGGTCAGCTTTCATTTTGAGCTTGTTTCACTTCCTACATCTTGTTTTTGCACTGGCAACTAACTAGAGGAACTTGAGCAGTTTCTTCCTCCCTTGCCTTTCTGCTAAAATGGTTGTGTATGTTTCAGTCAATCCTTGCCTCGTGTATTTTAATATCTTTTTAAATTTGGCTTGTTTCTGTAGGTCTGGATCACCTCATCTCTGTATCTCCCAAATGGAATTTACCCCTTATATGACATGCATACACATGGGTGTACACACACAGGGGCACAAATCATCATGTGCTCCCCGCAACGGATACGGAAAGGAGCATGGATAATCTGAGTCTGCTCGGTGTTTGGCTATGACACACTTGCCCTGTGTAGACTCCCACTGCTCCTGAGCTGTGAGAAGCTGTAGTCCAGCTGCCAGCATTTAAAAAGAAATGGAAAAATAATTCTTTTAACTGCTTCAATCTTCTTTGTGGAAAAGGTGAGACAAAGCTGAAATAATATTTTGACATACATATCTATACAAACAGGTGAAGAAGAGAAACAAGTTAAGCCCTAGTGTAACCAACATTACTGTGGTGGAAAAGTATGCAACAAGCATGTTACTGTAAAATTTCCTCAAACCTGGTCTCACTTAAGTCAATCCCTCAAGTTTTTCAAGGATGCACATCTGTCAGAGCAAGAGAGCATAGCTATCTAGTTTATCAACCATGATTAGAGCAAAGGACTACAAATTACTCTCTGGGAAAAGCAGACCTGTTCTAGGTAGCACAGTCACACTGTACAAGCTCAGAAGCGAGTTTGCCATGCTCAATTTTTAGAGAGATTAATGGGTGATGGTGGGGAAGAACAAAATATTATTGCTGAAAGGTTTCAGAACCTCATTTCACTTGGCTTAGAAGCTGTCTTGTAAGTCCCAATCTTAAAAATGTTTTGGCGACAATAATGACATTCAGCCCTTCATCCTCTTGGAAGACTAGGAAGAAGTCACATCTTTTTCAGCCTCCTTTCTAGACTTTAAAGACCAAACCCCCTGAGTTTTTCCACTTCCACTGGTTATCCTAGCAGCTCTTCTCCACATTTGTTTCACTTTGAACTCATTCCTCTGAAGTACAGGAGGTTGGAGCTGCCCAGGTGTTTCAAGATGATTTTCAGCAATGCCTTGAAGCAAGTAGTATTCCTTCCATCTACAGAAATATATCACTCAATAAATCCCAGAAATTAATTTATGATTTTCACACTTTCATCACATTGGCCTTTTGTAATGATCTGGCCATCCAGTAAGACATCCAGGTTTGTCTCATTTTTCATAATGACAAACTATTGTCACAGCAGACTTTCCTATCTCCAGTGGCATTATCTTACACCCTGATATTAAATTTCTCCCCACTGTTTTCCCAGGCTATTTGTCATGCATGATATTCTCAGCCACCTGTGTGTTTCTAATGCCCCTTAATATCACAAGGGGCCTCATATTTTTTCATTGCAAATGAAAGTATTTTTTTAAAGTCTCAATCTAATGCTAACGTAACAGCAGGCAACAGAAAGTGGTCCTGCCAAAAGACTGGTAGTGGTTCCTGTCTGCTGCACTTCCCCCTGTTCTGCTTCTTTCACAATTCCTTCCTTAGCAATTGAGACCAAGAAAAATTCTACTTTGTCCATGCTATCTCAGATTATTTTTATGTTTTCCTATACCAGTTACAGAAAGTGTCACCCTACTACCTTCATGGTCCCAAACACCTACATTCCTACTACACTCATAAATCCATCACATTTCAACTTCTGCAATGCTCAGTTTTGAGTCCTGCACCAGTATTTCTGCCTCTCCTTTCTAGAGCCCTGATTCCCAACATAAATGCACAAGTGTCTCAGTCCAACTAAACCAGTCTGGGTTGGCAGACACCTTTCCTGAATCCTTTACCAAGGTGACTACTGTTCTCATTGAAATCTTCACCACCCATTCCTCCATCCTTTCATGTCCTGTTTTTCTTTCCCACATTTGCTTTCATATTGAAATAAGGGGTTAGGACTCTGCAATACTCATAACTCAAGTCCACTTTCTTAAAACAAAAATTCAAACAACAATAGGGCCAAAAGATGTGCTGCCATACAACTATATTGGAAGTGGACTGTGTATTAGAATCAACAGAATGGTTTGGGTTGGAAGGGACTTTCAAGATCATCTAGTTCCAAGCCCCTTGCTGTAAGAAAGGACACCTTCCACTAGACCAGGTTACTCAGAGCCCCATCCAACCTGGTCTCGAACATCTCCAGGGATGGGGCAGCCACAGCTTCTCTGGGCAACATGTGCCAGGGCCTCACCACCCTTACAGTCCAGAGTTTCTTTCTAATATCTAATCTAAACCTGCCCTCTGTCAGTTTAAAGCCATTTCCTCACGTCCTCTCACTCCATGCCCTTATAAAAAGTCTCTCTCCAGCTCTCTTGTAGGCCCCCTGAAGGTTCTGGAAGGCTGCTCCATGGAGCCTCCTCTTCTCCAGGCTGAGCAACCCCACCTCTCTCAGCCTGTCTTCACAGGACAGGAGAGGAGATATAGCAAAAATCCTCCAACAGTTGACACAAGAACAGAAAACTTTTGATGAGATAAAATACCTGGAGTTGCCATATAGATGCTGCATTGATGTGTTTCTGGAAAAGGCAGACCCAACTGAGCACCACAGTCATTTCATATAACAACCCCCCCTTTTTTCCCTATACTCCCCCATTTAATTTTTTTTTTCTTTTTTTTTTTTTTTTCCCCCCCCTACTAGACCAGGCTTTTTAGCGATGCATTAACCAACATGAACTAACACATTGCGGTACTAAATGTCAAATAAGTGACTTATCACATCTCAATCTTCCAATAGGAAGGAGTGCTTTGGTAAAACTAATTCTTTTGAAAAAACCATTTTTCTATATTCAAATGGCACTTTCCAACCTTGGCCTGTCTTGCCTTTAAGTGTCCAGGGAGCGGGTAACTTTATTCAGTGCTTGGCTGTAATACGCAGTCGTTGCTGGAGCTCATAAATGACAGCATAACACATATAATAAATATCATCCTAGTGGATGACATGAAAGGTAGCTCTAACAGGGGTGGGAAGCTTCGGCCAAGAAAAAAAAAATCTTCTATTTTTCTGTGAATTCAGTTTTGTCTAGATTAGTTAAAAGCTTGGTTTCATGCAGGAATTTTGGCAGTGGTTTTAAAAAACACATTAAAGTAAATAAAAACCAGCAAGAAACACTGAAAATAATGTCACTGTGGTGGTATAATGATATTATAATGCTTTCAGAAGGATGAAAATAAAATTCTGAAACAAAACATCACATTGAAGTGAAGTGGCATTTGTACAAACTACTGAACCTTTTTTATTCAATTGAAGAAAAAAAATTACCAAAACACAAGAAAGTTAATCCACAAAACACTGTAATTTTGCTAACAGTGTATAATAGACTTTACATATTAGGAAAATGCTACAGATTCATGTAGTCAGTATTTTTGGCACTAATTTTAAACCAAGTCTTACATTAAAATAACATCTGTTTTCTGACCTTGTAATACTTGCTTCATTTTATTACAATCACTTGCCTCAACTGCATCCTCCAGAATTTTGAATCAATATCAACAACGAATTAATTCACTTTGCCAGCCCTCAGGCAACCACATCTTCCATTTCCTCAACTTTTTTCCACTGTACTGTATCTTTTGAAGATAGGGGAAAAGGTCAAATAACATCTTAATTTGACATAACAGAATAAATATGTCTATCAAATTCTTCAAAAGGATCATATGACATGGAACATAAAAGCTGTGCCAACATGTTAACCAATTTAAAGCAAATGTTCCCAAAATACTTTAAAGACTTAAAAGTGTAATGCAAATTATTAAGTAAAAATGTCATTTTCTTGACTGGTAAAAACCCTCAGTAATGACAAACAGCATCTTCATATAACTAAATCTCCATTTCCAAATGAAAATTTGGCCAAACCACTACACTGAAAAGGATCAACATTCTTCCTAACTATTAGGAAGTGTCCCAGTCCAGCAAGCAAAACCCCAAGGACTACATCTACTTTCCAAGCTGAGTGTATCTATGACTCACGGACCATTTTTTTCAGCTTTAAGTTGATGATTTTGGCCAATAATGGCAGTGTGCTAAATCTTCAGTCGTCTATATCTGCCCTGCACTTTATGTATATCTATGTCTGCCACTAGGACAAGGATCCTTCTCCACTCCTTTTTAGTGATTAGAGCAGTAACTATGGCACAGGAAAATGAGAAATGACCCATAAAAACAAGAAGGTGTTGGAGCGAGGTCCGGGAGTAGCCCAAAGGTCTTCATTCTCATAACAAGTGACATGATGGAGGACAGGACAAGCTTCACACAGTTTCTTTGGAGAACATAGATCTGGGAACTATCCTTCTTCTCTCCCAACAGTACTTACCCAGTTATTCACCCTCCCCTTCTCCTTCACAAACACTCTGCCTCCCAAAACAAGGCAGAGGTCAGAGGTGCGCAACCAGAACTTCCGTGTCAGTCCAGAAGGCCTGGTTCATGCCCACAACGGCTTCACTCAGGTGTTGATTTCAATATACCGATCAATGTATTGGAAAGTAAAGGCACAGCCACACAAATCATCTGAGTATTACTGTGCAGTGCCCCATGCCTGCATTTGCAATGTACACGTGAAAGAGAAATGAGAGCTTCTCCCTGTTTTCACTGAGCCTCGGAAGACAACAGGGGACAAAGTGAGCAACTTGCTAACTTGTAATGAGTTTGTGGAATCATCACCAGGCTGCACGCCAATGAGCTCTTCAGCTGAAATGTGTTACTCTGTCAGCCTTCTCCAGAAGGTGCAAAGGAAGGTGGATTTGCAGGTAGCAGCTGATACTTGAAACCTTCGTCTCCTTCAAGTGAGACAGCCTAACGCTCAACCTCCACATGCCCGGACAAATGTATTGACTGGACTCCAGCTGAAACAAAGTATTAATGGCTACTATGACTAAGGGGAGAGGATAGTTATTTACGAATGTGGCCTTCAACTAGTTAAATATGTTGTTGGAAATAAAGACTATTTTGCAGATGTGATCTCCTGCTTTGAAGTGTGCCTGTAATACAAATCCTTTGTTATATTGTAAATAGAATGCAAAGATCATGAACATCATAAAATTAACACAGCATAAAATCATAGAATTGTTAAAGTTGGAAAAGATCGCTAAGATCATCAAGTCCAAACTATGTTACCAACTATCATATTTAGAGAGGTATTTTGAATGCTTTCAGGGATGGAGATTCTAGCACTGCCCTAGGCAGCCTGTTCTAACACCTGACCACACTTTCAGTGAAGAAATTTTTCCTAATATCCAATCTAAATCTCCCCTGGCACAACTTGAAGCAATTTCCTCATGTCCTGTCGCTTGTTGCTTGGAAGAAGAGATCAACCCCTACCTGGACACAAGCTTTTTTCAGGACATTGCAGAGAGTGATAAGGTCTCCTCTGAGACTCCTTTTCTCCAGACTAAACAGCCCCAGCTCCCTCAGCAACTCCTCACAGGACTTGTGCTCCAGACCCTTCCCCAGCTCCATTGCCCTTCTCTGGAAACGCTCCAGCACCTCAGTGTCCTTCTTGTAATGAGGGGCTTAAAACTGAACACAGGATTTGAGTTGTGACCTCACCAGTGCTGAGTACAGGGGAACGATCCCAGCCCAAGTCCTGCTGGCCACACTATTGCTGATACAGGCCAGGATGCCCTTGGCCTTCCTGGCCACCTGGCCACACGCTGGCGCATGTTCAGCTGGCTGCTGACCAGCACCAACAGGTCCTTTTCTGCCAAGCCACTTTCCAGCCTCTCTGCCCCCAGCCCTTAGCGCTGTGTGGGTTGTTGGGACCCAGGGATAGTACCTAGTATTTGGTCTTGTTGAACCGCATAAAACTGACCTCAAGCCATCAATCCAGCCTGTCCAAATCCCTCAGCATGCCAATAAAAACATGATGGATGACATCAAATTCACAGCCAGCAAGCCCTGATGAAGGTTTTGAGGGTGGTCTCATAGAAAGTATGCCACATCTCCTTTGGGTTTATCTTCTGCTTTCAGAGCATTTAATAAAAGAGAGAAATGGGGAACAGAACATTAGTGCATATTAGCTTTTGTTCTTTCAAATTCAGGTAACCATATCCCCAGGGAATAAATCAATTTTTATAAACCTTACCTGGTTTTATGCATTCTACAATCTGCTTTCAACATGGATTAAGACACTTATGGCTAAATCAGGGCAGAATGACTTCTGTGTCAATGGATCCTAACTGTAGTAGCCTTCCCATTGTGTAACTTGTATTACTTTGCCCCATGCTGCATTTGCCATTCTGCTTCATTGGTCAGAGGGCTTCTTTATCTGCTGTCAGCTCCATGTTTGAATGCTGATATGTACTCATGACTAAATTTGCAACTAAAACATAGCATTCTTGTTATAATAGCATCATATTATGTCTTGAGCACATGTCCAAAGCACTGAATTTCACAAAAAAGAGATTCTTTTTCACTATCTTCAAATACCAGCATACACTTAAATTGTAAAAAAAAGTTACTTCTCCATTGTATTGTGTTTCATTAGCTGCACAGCACTAGATATACATAGAACTCTCCTGAAACATAGGACACTGTAATATGTATGTATGTATGTACATATGTATTCAAGTATGTAATATGGATTCAAGAATGAATTCTACGCTCAGATAAAAATTTGGGGTTAAATCATTCATGCTGATGTGAGCTAACACTCAGAACCCAGTTCCTCCTCAAAGTTTGCAAACACTGGACAAGTTTGCTCAAGTTCCAAGAGGAAGTTGCAAGACTTAAAAAAAAAAAAAAATCAGTGTCAAATCCAGTGCCACTAAATTACATTGGCAGAAATTTTTTGCTGTTTAATCTTTACAGGGATAGTAGACCAGCATTCAGCACTAACTGTTTAAGTATCCACAGGAGGAGCCACCTTGTCTTGTTCTCACTGTTGTTAAGTAGCAGAATCTCCCTTAACTTCAAAGATGTAAGAGCATCCTCCAGGTTCTGGCACTTCACAGAAGCCTATTTATAACTCCTTTATTTTACTTAATTTCAAACTCTGTGTTAATTATATTCCTTCAAGGGCATGAATCTAAACTGAGAATGTACCAGCTGGTTTCTCTCCCAGCTTAGTAATTGTTTCAAGCAACTGTTGCAACTTGGCACATGAGGAGTGGCACCAAACGATGTCATCTGAACCGACAGTTTGCTGCAAAAATGACAAATAGAATTAAAAGAGTTCTATGAATAGCAATTTTTGGAGGTTTTTAGATTAAGTCCTTGAGATCAGAGTTCTTTTTAATAGATACAAGTAGATTTCTCTTAAGTCTACCAAACATATCCTGAGGGGCTGCAAAATGTCACCAATTCAGGTCTGAAAGCCTGTCATGTAAAGAGGGAAGCACGCTCTAACTAAAGACTTGTGAAACTACATGCTCAAGCTGGGGTGGCAGTAAGAGTGTAATAGGAAACACCTCACTGAAGGAAACATGTCACTGAATGAACATGAATAAGCATTCACAGCCAAGTTTCTAAGCATGTTTTCCACATTTGTTGCACACACGAGCATGAATAAGAAGTTTCTCTAAAATTAACCAAAATTAGAAATATTTTACATGCTTTCCATTTTCACAGAGGAGCGAGAGTGAGAATCTGGAAGCTCTCTTTCAAGGAAAGGCTGTGAATACCTGGTGTGTCAGTTCACTTGGCTGTTCCTGCTTCAAAGGTTCTAAGGAAGAACTGGAGACCTCCGATTTTAAACACAGGTATGTCTTTGCAGATGGTCTTTCTCAAGGGCAAGAATGAACAGTTTCCCACATTACCAGGACACAGTTATGCAAGTATATTAACTTGATTAAAGTTCTTGTATATTTGAGAGAAATTATTCTATACTAAACAGAAGATCTGACTAGAGGACTGATTTAAAGATTCATGCTGCATTTGCTCAATACACTAATTTATTTCATTTTCAAGAACTGATTAATAATTTGACTTCTGCAACTATTTTAACTTTGCCTTGATATTTCTTGTTTTCTCACTCTAAAAACCACCAATATTTCTGTATTCACAATATATCACTACTGGATTGTGCAGCACTTAGTATTTTCTGTTGTTTCTAGTCCTGCTAAATGGTCAATTGACAGCAGATGAAGACCTAGCACTTACAACCATACCAAGTTTCACTGAACCGGGCTCTGATCCTGTAAGTGACAGCACACAGCTTGCAGGAGCTTGACAGACTTCAACAGACTCACATCAGAACTTCCTGCAAAAAGGACAGGACACGGACCTTAAAAAGTAGGCCAGCACTCACAATAATTCTAGCAAATTTAGACTCACGGTAAACTGGAGGTCCATGACAATAATTATTTTCACATTGATATTGCAGACTGCTAGAATTTCACAGCATTATTATTACAACCATACTGGCTGCTCTTTAAAGTTTACAACCTTTGCAATGCCACATAACTCAAGCATACAGCTCACAGGCAGGACATGTGATTATGCTATGCTTTGAAAAACTGCCTTAGATTGTGCACAAGCCCCAGTGTTTAAATGTAACTTGAGCACTCACGGCCCATGCAGCTAGCTTCCAAAGCAAGAACTAAAACCAAATCAGTGTTCACAACGGTTAGCCAAATTTGTTTCAGGACAACAGCAACGAGTCCACAACTTGCATTTGAATTCCACAGTATTAAGTGTTGTGCAAAGAAGATGCTTTAAAAACCAGTGAGACTGTTCCGTTGTTTGGCCGTGCACGGGAAGTTCTCCGGACAACACAAACCATATGAGGAAAGGTGTAAGAGAGAAGACCAAAACCCCTAAGAAATCAGAATTGGAGCTGATAGTGAGAAACAAATGAAGCAGGAATACTGCAGAAGCAAAGAGACAAAAAGAGAAAAAACAATCAAATAAGAATCCAAAGGATAATAACTAATTGGGTAGAGACAATTATAGCCCCTAGGAAAGCATATATTCTCAATCAGTATGACAAAATACAGAACATGCAATAAACATGTATTCCATGCTCAAAGGAGAAATTACTTTCCTGTGTCTTACCATACAAACTCCCTGCTCTTATTGCAGGAGGAGGGAAAAGGACCTTTCACTCATCCAAACCCAGCCCAATACATATGATTTGAATAAGCTACTCAAATGCATTTTTGACACATGTAGCCTTACTTAAATGATCCATTAAGAGCAGAAGTATCTTACCTGAAGCACCTTTCTCCCACTTGTTCACTCTAACAGCCAAAACCCTTTTCTGCTGGTGCCAGTTACATTGGACTAGGTTCTTCTAAACTTGCACTGCCTTCTCAAACTTAAATTTCTTAAGTTTCACTTTCTGTGGGGTCAGTGTACGGGGCACACCAACACCAGTGAGCACAGAACAGTAATCCTGGAGCAAGAGCTGTTGTCCCAGCACCACATCCCCACAATATCAAGCCTTGGCTTCTTTTCCACAGGCCAGCACACATGCCGATAAATCCATGCTCTGCTTCCCTGAACCAGAGGTGTTTACACCTCAATGCTGGCTCAAAAACCTTTTATATGCACCACTACACAGCACGCAAAAAGCAGCACGCAACAGAAATGAAACTCGACCAGAGAAGGTCAAAGCAGCATCACAGAAGGGCAGACAAAGGGGCAGCAGACAATCCACACTGACCATTTTCAAGACAGAAACCCGTTTTAAGTCAGTTTGAGGTCGCAGTCTTAAATCAGATGTGTCAAACAGCAGTTAGCTGTCTCTAAAGATCAATTACACCTACACATAAACTGTAGTCTACACAGGAGAGTCTTGCTGACCACCTACAGAAGTACAAAGCTGCCCTTAAACAAGGCACAGCCTTAAAATACTTTGCAGACCATGCCAGGACTGCCAGGTTGGTAGTCCACTGGACTTCATATCTCTCCAAGAGGCTGGGGGTACATATTTCTGGATGAGTATTCCCTGACAAGATAGCACAAGTAGTTTACAAATGATCATTGGATTATTAAAGGTGCTAAGGCTTACACTTCCAGAAAGGGAAAATAAAATTTGCTGCAGACATCTAAATCAAGAGATGAAATAAACAGTTTATACAACTGACAGTCCTGAAGACAAAGCTTGAGAGAAAGAAACAGCAGAATGATGTTAGAAAAAAAAAAAAAAAGAGTATGGGAGAAGAAAAAAAGGAAATCGTGGTAGGGAGTACTCCCACAGTAGGGTAAAGACTGAAACACAGATTTTTGCAGGAAACTGAGGAAAAAAAGTCCCAAACAAATAGCACATTATTACTAATGAAGACATTTGAGGCAATGTGGGTCAAGGACGTTTTTGGAAACACTGGTAAGCATTATGGCAGAGGGAGGGGAACTGCTCCCAAGGAAACTCAGCAGGAGATTTTGAGAAGAGGTAAGCTCTCCTGGTCAGGTATAGTGGGACCATTGCTGTGTACTGCCTACCTAGCAGAAACCATCAATCAGGCCATCCACATCCCAAGAGAAATGGGTTTAGAATTCACCTCAGTATGACTTGGTGCTTCTCCACTGGTGCCAGAACAGCTGCTGCAATCTCTCTCACAGCCAATGCAAATACAGCTGGGCAGAAAAAGAAGGACAAAGTGCCACACCAGCAATACAGCAGAAGAGTTGCTTAAAAGGCAGGTTTTCCAACACCCCTCATGGGCTGCAATGCTTCCTCCAGCCTTTGCACAGTTTAGCACATCTTTTGCAATGGTAAGTCTGGAGTTACAAAAATGTACTTTGAATCCCATTTGCACATTCTGCTACATCACAACGGCACATTGAAATGACTCTTGCAATGTATTTTGAACAAGCCGAACACAGAACATCCCATATAGGATTTCCTCTTTCTCCTGCCCATCCCCTTCCTGTTTGTTTACCAAAAACTTTCACTTCCTCAGTGACACTGACACTAGCTCTGGAGATCACTTAATGCTGGTTCTCCACTCACACCTGAATCACAGCTCCCCAGGGCATTTAGTACTTATTGAAGGGTTTAAAAAAATCCATCAAAACACATTTTAAGGCTGGGGCAGCCCTGGAGAAAACCATTTTCTGTCCACTGGATCTAGTGAATATAAACCTCATGATTTTGGCAAGGGACACTTGAGCAGGCAATTTCAATATATGCAATAGATGTGCTACTATTCAGATCTTTCCCTACTCAGTTCATACTACCAGGAAATATTCTCTTTGTCTGAATACAGTAGAACTTAGTCATAGGTCAGACCTACCGATTTATAGATGTGTTGCCACTACACAGGAATTCACTCAAACATATTCTTTAACTTTTGGTATTAATTTTGTTCTAAGCCCCTAGTCTAGTCATACATGGAATGAGAAAACCTGCTTAGCAGCCAAATATACTTCTGTACTAATTTCTATGATACCATTTGCTTCAGTTTGAACCTAAGATAAAAAACCTGAGCAAGATTTCATTCAAAAAAATATTAAACAGGTTTGTATACACCTATCTGCACAAACTAATGAAGGAAACATGAAAAAAGCAATAGATTGTGGATACCACATCAGAAAGCCCACTTAACAGATTATCCTTTTTTGATGAACTTCCTGAAACAGCTTTTGTTAAACCAACAAAGGAGAAGTTAAAAGCACATCCCAGAGGGAATCAATTCCCTTCAAAATTTTATCATTTCCATACTTAGAGCAGCCCTCTAAAATAGAGAAAACTGCAAAAAGTGCCATTCCAGAAGTCCTTCAACGCCTTTGGTGAATTATCACATGTTCCAGTTTAAGATTGCACTATTTCCTATCACAGCTGGCCTTTGCAAATTAAAGTAAGACATTCTACAGTATATCAGCCACAGGAAGAAGTAGCCTGCTGCCACATGCAGCAGAGGCCATAGAGGAAGAAGAACACTTTGTTCAGACTGTTTATCGTTTGGGTCCTTTGAACTGAAGATGTAAGACAAGCGTGCTGCGCAAACACAGGAACCAATTGTAGATACTTTAGATGCCAGCAGTTTGAAAAAGATAGGCAGTGCTGACCTAAGGAAGAGCAAATGCTGGCCTGAGTGGTACTAGTCCATCCTTTGAAACCCCCAGAGAAGTGAGATTTACCCATTACTCCCTCCACCTTTCCCTAAAAGTGTCCTCCTTTCCTCTGCAGCAAAGTGTTGCTGTCAAAATACCATCTCTCTTCTGACATTTGCCTGAAAAAAGTAACTGATCTATTTACCTCTATGAGTAGTTCTTTAGGGCACAAAACAAATACAAATATCTCATAAATATTTGGAGGAAATGCTTCCAGCACAGGATGAGTTCTGCCTTCACATTTTGTTCCATGAATCCATATTTTTCAGGAAAGATGCTGAACTCAAACGTGAATAATTCAGTATCGGAAATTACAGCATTTAATGACAATGTCAACAGGAAATGTATCTGAATCAGGCAAAAATAAATATGAAAGCAGAGACCTTTCCATCCCTCCCTGAAGGACAATGAAGTTTAAACTAGGAACAGTCACACTAAGGACAGTGCATTTGACTTTTATTAGTACAGGCTGATTTCTTTGAGAAGGCACCATTACTGTTTACAGGGTGGCAGACTCCTTCGCCACGCATGCGTCACTGTAGACTGTTTTCATACAAATGCAATTTTACAGTTTTATCCACAGTTTCCTGTGGTATAGCTTAGTAAGTCTGGAAGCCTTTCTTATTATACCATCTCTAGCACTCCTACACTCTCACTAAAGAGGGGACAGAAATAAATGGGAGAAATAGGAAGTAGGAATATGATCAACAGGAGAAAAATCCTGATTCTCAGCTGGGTAACTTTTCTACAGAATGAAGCCTTTTTCCTTAGGGATGGAAATCCTACAGAGGCAAAATTATAATAAATACTGCTTAACAGAGTCACATGGTTTGGTGTAATTACTTACACACTCTGCTCCATAGCTTCAAAAGGAAGTATCACTCCCTGCACATAAAGCTCCCACAAGCCTCAGGATCCCCGGCCCACAGATTCTCCTCCCATCCCTTGCATTAGCACATGACAGCTCATATCCTTCTGGGATCTTTGTGGCTGCAGACATTCACCTCTGTGTACAGCCATACTACTTACAGCAGTGTGCTAGGAATCCTAGGTTATACCTAATGCCCATCCCGTTAGTTAGTTAGTTAGTTAGTTAGTTAGTTAGTTAGTTAGTTAGTTAGTTAGTTAGTTAGTTAGTTAGTTAGTTAGTTAGTCCGTCCCCATGTGCTTGCCTTCTGTGTTCACTCAGTTTTTGCAAGGGGTTCCCTGAAGCCCAAGAGTAAAAATGGCTTTACAACTCCCTGGACAGAAGAAATAAAGTCACTCAGTCCTCAAGACATACACATATGGAAAGGAGGAAAGATCTCATCCCCTTCCCAGATCACCTAGCCCTTTGACAAAAATAAAAATTGCCTCATGATCAACACGTGTTCATCCCAAAACCTCAAAGATTCCTATTAAGATTCAAAATAACATCCAGGGTAGAGGTAGGAAAGCATCTCCTTTTTGTGACAGAAATGGAATCACACCTGAGAATAAATATGACAGTTCTTAAACTTTCTCAAATAACTACAGAGTCATCAGTGTTGCTCTGTGATGTGCCCCACAAGAAGGGCCAGATGTGGCATCTCTGGTTTGGTGAGACAGCCCGCTGAGGAACAGGTACTAAACTGAGCCAGGAGGACCTCAGACTTGTTTTCATTGCCTGTTACAGGGATTGCTTCCTGCAACACTTGTTCTGTGATGCCATTTAGCTTACAGGAGCCAAAAAGGCCATAGGAAGAGAGGTCACTTCAATTACATACATAAACGGGTGGGTGGGGAAGTACTATGAAATAGTTACACATTCATAAATACTTATCTATTCATAAATACCTGCAAGTTTCACATCTATGGAAACTCTCTTGCAAGGCTAACATTAAACCCCATAGTATCAAACAACTTACAGGCAACAGGGTTTGACTTTGTATTGGAAAGTTTCACAACTGATTGCTTGGTTGGAAAGAGTCATTGCACAACTCCACTGGTCAAGAGGCTTAAAAAGAAAGGCCTAAACCTTATCATATCTTCTGTATATTTCTGTAGGAAAAACTCCTTATTTACTCAAAAATAGAGAAAAGCAGAATAATTTCAAGTCAGCCAGTTACTGTACAAAGATGATGATTGTATGTCTTCATGGTTAAAAAAAAAATCTCAACAGCATATAATTAAAATGGATTTTTATGTTACTAAATGAAAAATTCTTTCCTTACTAGTTTGTAGCTCACAAAGTTGAAACAGAGTAAGAAAAAAAGCTTTAAATCTCAGAAGATACCCATAGGATGAGATATCTTTTGATCTCAGAGTTCATTAATTTCAATCCTTATCCAAGATTTTATAACATCCTATTAACAGTATCTAACTGATTTCTAGCCTGTTGCTACTTTTTCAGAGAACACTATTTGATTTTTTTTCTCATCCATACTTTCAGTGCTGTTGATAGTACATATTAAAAAGATAACACCTATTCTGTCCTCAGTGTTGGGTTGGAAACAATCCACAAAAACAAAATTTTACTCTCCTTTTGGTAAAACTGAGCTGCATTTTTCTAACACAGCTTTGCAATTTCCCAACACATATCTTCCGCTTTTTGTTTTAACTCTATAGTGATACTGTGTTGAGTGCAGACTTATCTACATGGCACTTGTACTTTACAGATACTTTCAACTAACATTACTATTTCTAAATTAAAGAAGTCTTACAGGTATTTGATGGGATCAAGCTTAAAAATTTTAATTTTCAATTTGTATTACAATGTCCTAAAATACATTAAGATTGGTCAAAGTGTTTCTCTTTCTTCAAAAGTGGGAACGAAAGGCAGGAGATGGGATATTGATTAGGGGTTTCAGATGAAACCAAAGCTTTGTGCTCCCCATGTATATCTGCGGGAATATGATCAGGCTAAACAAGTTTTAAGTGTTAAACCCTCTGGTCTTTAGTGACAACAGAGGGGAGCAAGGCAGCAAGATGAGTTTTTGCCAACCCATTCACTGCAAACACTTGAAAGATGCAATTTCAACAGAAACTCTTAACTGCTTTACTGAAGATACAGCATCAGCTGTATCTAAACTAAAATTGTAAGGAGAAACCCCTTCAAGACCGTTCTTTAGGCATACAATACCTACAGACTACAACAGTAGTCTGCAAGAAAAACTGTGCACCAAACAGCGCAATACCATCTTTTCATCTTTCTTTTAATTCCAAACACATTTGAATTACACAGTTAAGAGGAAGAAGCTTTAACTTGCAGAACGCACCAGAAATTACGCTCCTAGGAAAAAAGCAGTGTAAGAAGGGATACACAGGGACCACATCACCTCACCTCAGTCAAGGCTATGGTTTTGGCTTGAAACGCCGACTGCAGACTTGAACCAGCTAATTTCACACGCTCCCCGGCACGAAACACCCAGAAGGCACCCGAGCCCTCCGGATCACAGCAGAAGACAGGCAAAGTGGTACAAATCATGCTTTTGAGAACGATCGCTTTATCCCAAACGCGGTTATTTCCCTTAAGACCCCATCCAGTCCTACCGCGCAGGTCGGGCGGCAGCGGCACCTCCTCGCGGGGGGCAGAGGCGAGGGGGAGCCGCCCGGAAAGCGCCCGGTCCCGCCGCACCGCGCCGAGG